>JAUCMU010000121.1:217437-234422 GCA_032275025.1 Enteromius treurensis | reverse complement strand
GTACACTTGATAAATGAAAAACAAACCTTCAGTTTAATAGAAAAAAAAATTAAGTGTTCAGTTGTACGGTTTTATATATTTTTGCATCTTAAAATGAATAGTTCTGTATCCCTCTGTGTTGTTTGTTTATTTGTCCTGTTTGGAAGATAACAGACCCTTTAAATCTCCTTTGTACATTTAGATATGCTTATAAATGTATTTATAAACTGCTTATTAATGACTATTAATATTGAAACAATGCTTTATAAAGGATGAACTGACTATTTACTAATGCTTAACTAATGATTCATAGCGTGTGTTATTATAAAGTGTTACATATGTGGGTAATTACTACTACTAATAAATGACTAATATTCTAGAAATATGCATGCTAATTAGCAAATAATTAAGATACCCAACAATAAAGTGTTACGAAACTTTTTGAAAGTAAATCCCCAAAACAAAAACAAAATGTTGTACTCTATATTTGTTTAAAGAGTTTGTTCTACAGAATAAATTGGGATATATATATTGTGATGCCTTCGGAGCATAAAGCTTGATGATCACTGAACTTTCCAACGGGAAAGATGAATGTGATCAATATAGTAAGGATGGAGTGCCCTAATACATTTTTGGGGCCACTGTAGATAAAAGTGTAACTTGATCTGTTTTACCTCATATATACCATCATCATATCAGAGCTCTCAAGTCTCACGCATTCACTGTGAGACACACGCATTTCAGCCAGTTCACACGCTTACACACCTCCCCAATAGAAGATCAAATCTCACTCCAAACTTTTGCTAAAACTTGTATTATCATATTTCTTCAAATACTTTTTTATGAAGAAATTGTGAATCCTTTAAAATCCATCCACATCAAGTGACTCAAGGCTGAAACACATTAAAAAAAATTGCATAACTCTGAAAAATCTCCCACAGGTGCTTGTGCATGGCATAACAAAGATAACAACAAAGCGAAATCTCTGACGGGTGAGAAAATACCAGAGAACTTTTAAAAACAGCAGCAGGTGCAGTAATTCACGTCAACAATGCAGACCAATGAAGTGCTTGCACATAAACAGAGCAGAGCTCAGACAGAAAAACAGAGAGAGAGGCCGAGCCCTTGCTTGCTGACTGATATACTTCGGGTCATGGGGCGGTTACCATCAGCTCTGTTGCATTTGGTCCCAAACCTGCTGTCTCATGCACATGAACACAAATTCAAACACATTCAAACCCTACCTGTCTCTCTCAGCTGACTAAGCACCTGAACAGCAGCTGCTAGTGCTGACCCAGCGTGGGTTAGGGTTCAATGAATGCTTTGGATTAGCATATTACTGCACAATATGTGTGTGTGTGTGTGTGTGTCTGTGTAGGGGCTACAATAAAGCCCTGAGTGAATGTCTGAACTTGCTTTTGGTTTTCCCAGGCCGTATAACCAGCAGGGACACGTTCGTACCAAAGACTATGGAATACTGCCTGTACAATTTTGAAAATGAAAGTATTATGTATCTCGGTAAATTTAAGTAAGAGTTACTGAGGTTGCTATCTGGCACCAAACTGTAACCCAATTTGTAAGACTAGATGGAAAAATCAAATTAAGATTTGGTCATTGATCGAGCAGCAATCTGAAGATTCGATGTCAGTGTTAAAACATGAATGGTGTAGTATGTGCACAAGTTAAGTCTTGTTTAAGTCTGACACATTTGTTCTGGCACAAACTACAGCACCTCAAAAGTGCATTATACTATGTACTCGGCTGCACCATTCTTTACAAACATCAGACAGCAGTGTGGAGCAGTATCAGCCCCGCTTGCAAGAAACCTCAGTGACAACAAGTCATGCGAGGATGACGCATGAGAATGATTCATTTTTAACTCTTGGAGAAAAATCAAGATCGTTTTTTCCATAAAATTTTGTTAGTGGCAGCAGAATGTTTTGCAGGTCAGGTGGGGTAGATAATGAATGTATACTTTGTGATCGTTAAACTTTCCAACAGGCAAATCATCCCTATCTTTGCAAAAATTACCTGACACTTTAAATAATCCATGATATCCTTTGTTCAGTCAGGTTTCCCACTTGGCATCAACAAGACTGGTCCACCTCCATGGAGATGGTGATCTTCAGCTCATAAGCTATGCCTTTTTTGCAGACATACAACTGACCCATTGGTCTAAAAATTAAAAACAAAATATATAAAAACATATACTTAAATGTATTTAAAAAAATTTTTTTTATACTTTAGTATAGTACAAATACATTTTCATATTTATGTACTTAATGAAATGCCATGTAATTGTACTTTTAGTATACTAAACTGGTATACTTAAAAGTCTGCTAAAAACTAATTGTGTACGCACTTTAAAGGTATACAAGTCCAATTAAAGACATAATTAGTATATTAGATTGTGCTAAAGTGGAACTATTGCAAGTAGACTTTAGGGATACTTGAAATATTTTGCATTTTTACACAGTATTACACAATCCAAAAAAGCCTAATTTCACAAAATTAAAAGTGAAATTAGGCTTATTAATAAGAAATATGCAGTGTGCACAAGTAATACTCCAAAAAAGTTTATTTATATCAGTGGGTCTCATTATCTGTTAGTAAATATGATAATAGATTTGAACTATACTTAAATAAATATATTTTAAATATATAACTTTTTTTTTTACTAGGGACTGTACCATAAAAAATCCCTCCACATCTGCACAGGTCTATCCAAATTAACTTTTGCATACTAAATTCTACCTTTGATGTTCTTCTTGGTCAAGAGTGCTTTTCAGCAACGTGTCATGCCATAAAAAATATTACTGATTCCTGACCAGTTAATGATGCTGAAATAATAATAATAATAATAATGTAAAGTTACAGATCCATATGTTATCCATACTTTATAGTGTAGCTTCTACTCTGAATATTATATTTTGTATAATGTCCCAACCAACTTACTAAGATCAAATCTACTCGTAGTATGAGCTAATGATTAGCATGACGCTTGCAGCTGTGGAAAACAACAAATCTATTCAATTTTTTTTTAGACTGTCTTCTTCTGTTTCTCTCGCTTTTTATACCCTTCTGCTCTCATCTCATCTCCCCCTCATGTCTCATAACCGTGGAAAGCAGACAGACAGGTAGCAGCGGATAATTGTTGCACCCACACCCATATCGTTTTGGCCCTTACCCACGCACACACATACATTTCAGCACATAAATAAGCAGAACCTACATGCACAAACAGCCTCAAGAGCGCTTTCTGTCAAACCGACTTGAGCGGAGAGCATATATACAAAAATATGCATGCGTTACACGTGTATGCTGAAAGACAGGTAGGGGGAGGCAGGAAAAGCAAAGACTAAACACTCCTTAGGCTACTGTAAACAAAATACCTGTCCGTTGGTTCAAAGGATTCTAGCCTTTTGTACTCATTCACCTCTCAATGACACACACACGCACACACTTGCTGGAATTTGGCAGCTTTGTGGAACGTGCAACAGGCAGAAGGAAGGCGGTTCCAAACGTTTGTGGCTAGGAGGCACACACCCCAGGGGTGAGCGAGAGGTTAACTCGCCCTACGGCACCCAAATCATCTGCAAAACTATGTTGAGTGACACACAAGACGGATGCATGTGTTAATATCAGTGCATGAGGGGATTTGCATGTCGATGTATAAACCGAACAAACGCCTTTAAACATGCAAAACTTCTCTAAACACATATGCACATGCAAGTCACAGCAGAGCCGCCCAGCTGTAAAAAAACTGAAGAATTTTTTTTTTTTTTAAATACTGATACTTGCCCACACTGTAACACTCTATTCTCTGTGTTCACATTAAAGTTTGGTAAAATTTAACAGGCAAAAAGGTCTAGTGATGCATGAAGCACAGTTCATACAGAGCTTTGGCTTCGTTACTGCCATGACTTTGCATGACCAAATTGAACATGGGTGAAATCTGCATAGGGATTTTTTTCACTCTCACGCAAAACGAAGGATTTGTGTAACAATGACTGGATTCTGTTTGCAACATTTCCCAAAGCAATGGTAGTTCTGACTGTACATACTGTAGACCTGCACCTCAGGTCTGATAGTGGTTGTTTTGTCTAATCACATCAACCACAATCATATTTTTAATCACATTTTGCCACTCAAATAAAAGTGTGTCGCAGTGGGTGAGATAGCCCCTTCAAGTATTTTTCATAACAGCATCTTAGGCCTCGTTTACACTGCAGGTCCTGATACCCAATTCTGATTTGTTGCCTATTTTCGATTTCTTTGGTTGTCGGTTTACACTTTCTTTAATTTTGACCCATATCTGCTTCATGTGTTTACAAGTTCCATACCATCTGAAACATTTTGCATGCGTTGTTTTCATTTACCACCTCCACAAGTGCTTCTTCTTGAGAATAATAGCCTGCGTGACTACGCAGTTCATGAAGCGAGTGATTTCCTCTTCTCTTTTATTGTTAGATTAACATATGAGATGCACGTATCTAATTTTACACATCAGATATTTATTCCTCATCAGCTCCCCAACTGTTCACAGAACAGATATGTTTGTTAAACACTGCAGTTCTGTGTATATGTGTATTTATCAGGATCGAAAAGGTAGGTCTAAAAAAAAAAAAAAAAAACATTAAGATGCTTCATTACTATTTGGATTAGGATAGCCAGATGAGGGAAATTGTAAAAAACTGACTGTGAAAATTGGACTTAAATAAAATATTTCCAACTTTTTTGCCTGTAGCTTAAAATTGCCCTTCTGCATTTACACTCATTTTACCAGCACAAGTCACATATGACCTCATTAAACCATGGAGAAGTTTCAAATTGTCACAGTTTTAATGACATACAAAATGAAAGCCTCAGAAAATCCGATCTGCCTAGGCTTTAAAACAAAGCAAAGATTGCACAAAATTATATTATTATATAAAACGGACAGTCAATTTGGAATTTTAAGAGGTAAATAAAATAAAATACTAAATTATTAATGATGAATAAATAAGAATACAATTAACAATGCTAAACTACATTCATGCAATGCTATATTTTTGACTTAAAACCTTAAAGCAGCTCTGCTTACATTATTGACACATTACATTATGCTCCAAACTGAGTGTTGACTTGCCATTTTAAAAAATTTCATGAAAATGTACAGAATAAAACTTGTTATTGTCAATGTGGATTTTTTATTCCCTGCTTTATTGCACCAGCTCACAGTCTGAAAAAGGGTAATTGTCTTATGTGCATCCCATAATACAGAAGAATGTTTATTAAACATTAGTACACAGTCTTGAATGCTAAATCAAGCTTTGTTAAAATTATATTTAAAGAACATATAATATAGTAAACATGGGAAACTTAAAAATAATTGTATATTTAATCAAATCTGATTTATTATAATTGTAAATTTCCCATCACATGACTTACCACCTGGGGGCACTCCATGTACCACCTCAGAAATATCCATTAACTCAATCTTAAGCACACATTTTGTTATTAGTAGATTTGAAGAAAACTGTTATTGTTATTTATAACTCAATAATTCACTTACACAAGCATTTAAAAGGCTGGTGTAGGCAACATTTTACAGATATGTATATATAAAATTTAAAGATAAATTTCTTAAATTCACAAGGATTCTAAAATCTATAAATATGTGATTCAAGATATATATAAGGTATATATCAGCCCTTCCATCCACTGGCACTCTCCTCTCTTTCAGCACTTATAGGAAACGTCTCACATCCTTGATTACCATTATATTGCAATTATCTCAGCACAGCGGGTACAGTGTGCCCTACATCTCATAGTCACCGACACGCACCTACAGAGGCAGAGGGAGAATGTGTTCCCATTTTAATTTCAGCCCATGGAAAGATATATAATGATTGTCATCCTTAGTGTGTAGGAGTGAGCTCTGTGCACGAAGCTCAGATTCTGCCGGAGCACGTATGGAATACACATCCACATACAGTGGGTACGTAAAGTATTCAGAACCCCTTATATTTTTCACTCAAGCCATTTGCTAAAATCATTTATGTTCAAGTTCATTTCGACCAGAACCCTTCCTAGAGCTGGCCTTCCGACCCAACTGAGATATCGGGGGAGACGAGCCTTGGTGAGAAAGGTAAAGAAGAACCCAAAGATCACTGTGCCTGAAGGACTCCAAGACGGTGAGAAATAAGATTCTCTGGTCTGATGATACCAAGATAAAACGTTTTGGCCTTAATTCTAAGCGGTACGTGTGGAGAAAACCAGGCACTGCTCATCACATGTCCAATACAGTCCCAACAGTGAAGCATGGTGGTGGCAGCATCATGCTGTGGGGGTGTTTTTCAGCTGCGGGGACAGGACGACTGGTTTCAATCGAGGGAAAGATGAATGCGGCCAAGTACAGGGATATCCTGGACCAGAACCTTCTCCAGAGTGCTTAGGACCTCAGACTGGGCCGAAGGTTTACTTTCCAACAAGACAATGACCCTAAACACACAGCTAAAATAAAGAAAGAGTGGCTTCACAACAACTATGTGACTGTGAGACCTAAAAATGGCTGTCCACCAACATTTACCATACAACCTGACAGAACTTGAGAGGAGAAAGGCAGGAGAAATGGCAGAGGATCCCTAAATCCAGGTGTGAAAAACTTGATGGCTGTATTAGATCAAAATAAATGCTAAATACTGAGCAAAGGGGCTGAATACTTAGGATCATGTGATATTTCACTTCTTCTTTTTTTAATAAATCTGCAAAAATGTCAACAATTCTGTGTTTGTCTGTCAATATGGGGTGCTGTGTGTACATTAATGAGAAAAAAAACAAAAAACAATAAACGATTTTAGCAAATGGCTGCAATATAACAAAGAGTGAAAAATTTAAGGGGGTCCGAATACTTTCCGTACCAACTGTACACACACATGTACTATAAGCTCTAACAGATGTACAAATTAAATATTTTCTGAAGAAAGACAGAGTTCACAGGACAGAAGCAGTGGTTTTGTGTGCTTGAGTGTGTGCGTGTGTGTAATTACCTGCATCAGCACTGATGCAACTCTGATGTATCAGTGCTTTGCTGTTCTCCCAGGTCTCCAGGAAGTGAGTTAACTGCTTCTTAACAGTTGTCATCTCCCCTCGAGACGTAGGCAGCAGGGCCAACGCCTGCCTGAGAAGCCGCTGCTGCTGCAGAAACCTTGATCTGACGCACAAATAGACACAAAACAGAATTATTTAAGGACCCTGATTTAGAAGGAGCTTCATTGCACCACTTTCTCAAGAAAGCAGAACAAAAAAAAAGAGATGAGACAAGATGAGAAGAAAAGAAAACCGAAATAAGAAGAGAAGACACTATAAATCAAATGTTCAAGTTGAGTTGAAAAATGAGAAAGAGGAGAGAGACGTGAAAGATAAGAGAAGAAAAAGATGAAACACTTGAGCTCTGTTTGAACAGAAGAGATGAGATTTCAGGAATGAAAGATGAGAGACTTGTTTAAGTTGATATTAAAGAGAAGAGATGAGGAGGAGACATGCAATCTTTGAGAAATGTTTATTTTAAATAGAAATAATAAGACGAGATGAGACAACAAGAGTAGTTAAGAGATTACATAGATTGATGACAGTCATTTTGATGAGAAAGACGATATGAGGCAAGAAAAAGAAAAGATGAGTAGACATTCCATTATTAAGTTATGTTTAAAGAGAGAAAAAAAGAAGAAAAAAGACTAAAGAGAAGTGAGGAGACAAGAATAGACTAGATGAGAAATTCATTCAATATTCAGTCCCAATGTTATCAGGGAGAAACAAGTCAGTTGTGATTTGTATTTAATACAGGAATGCATCAGAACTGTCAACATAAATTAAAAAAGGGTAACATCACTGTTTAAACATCACTAAATTACTGCCTTTCAAGGATATCTTGGTTTTTATTCATTCACATTGAATGTCAAGTCCCTGAACACAAATCTCTAAATATTCAAGAACACAGACATAAGCCTAGATAAATAAATTTAACACTTTATGTGTGGGTGGGATATTTGTACTCCTATTCATTTTAAGCTGCGTCTCATTTGTTACGAGTTCACATTCTCATATAATCCTTGAGAAGGTTTAAGGTAAACACATTTGGTAAGCAGCTGTTTATACAGTAAACGCCAGAGTTGTGAAGGACGGGATTAGATGAACATGCTCCTGCTAGACCTTCATTTGGACCTCCGTCAATCTTCTATGGGACAGTCGGTGTCTATTGTAGTTTCTGCACTGTAAGTGTTTTATTGAGTTTTGTACATATGAAGTTCTGTGTCATTTAAGCAGTACTGCTGACCTACATCACGCCCCTTTCATTCCCACCAGCATTACATCATCATCATGAGACAGAGGCAGATAAGAGTTGCCAGAAGCTTCTATGTGGATAAACAGGACGCCAAATCCACGCACACACACACACATGCATGAAATCTCTTCAGCGACCACACACCAACCATATGCGTATCCATCCCCCCATCACAGCCTGTCACCACGTAAACAAACATACACAAGCACACACTTATCCACTTGTATAGAAGTCATGGTAACGGGTAAACATGGCAGTGTTAGGGTGAGACGTGGAGACAGACAGACAGTAAAAGAGGCAGAGAAAGAGAGGGAGAGTGACACTGGGAGAGAACCATGGGAATTAATTTTTCATAACAAGAGAACAACACTGGGTACAAACAAATGCTTATTTTCAAAAGAGAGGAGACTAAAAGATGAAAAGAGAATTACTGTAAAAAGGCTAAATGAGAAAGACAAGACAGGAAGGAATGGAAGATGTAAGGAAAAGACTGAGAAGAGGCTGAGACGAGATGAGAAAAGACCAGAAAATGAAAGGTTAGACAAAAAGATGAAAAAAGAAGAAAAGACATGATGCAAGGAAACTGGAGATGAAGACATGAGGTGAAATGAGAAACCTCACCAATAACCCGGACAGACCAGCACTACCAACAGCTGTGAAGCACATCTGGCAGTGCCACGACTGACCCCATTCGGACTGACCCCTTGTGCTTTTTTTTGGTCTTTTTTCCCTACTCCTGTCCTCCTTTTCTTTCTCATTTGGCCCTCAGTGTTTGAAGCGCTCCTGGAGTGTGTCTGGACTGCACATGGTCTGTTTTTGATGTGTGCGTCTGGCCAGCTGCTTTCCCCATGCTTCTCAGCATTCTTAGCCTGTCCGGTTTCAAATCTATGACTTCATCATAACTCTTATAAATCACCACCCATATCATCATAATCATCATTAACATTATCAGCATTCTGTGGCTCTTCACATCGCCTAGGGGTGTTCATGGATCAGACAGTTTATGCTTCCTGTCTCATTCGCTGTCCTTCCCCATCTCTTTCTGTGAACCGCTGGGGCGTAGTCTATAATCAGGCTATAAACCTTTTGACCGAACAGACTGCTAGACCTCACGCTACAGTGAGCTCGCACTACACACGCACATGCCCCATATGTGAAGCACGCACACTTCACTCCAAAAAATAAATATGCACACACACACAAGACATGAAAGGGGGACTTTAAAGAGACGCTAACATCACGGCTTGCAGGGGTTAAGAAGGAAAGACATCTAAGAATGGCACTATTTCATTTTTTTCTTTGCTCTGATGACTGAGGCAGTTCAAAGATGTGAAATCTACTTCATATCTTTGTGAAGTAGAGAATAAAGAGAGCGTACTTCAGCGCTCGTTTTACAGACTTTCAGAGAAAGGGTTCTTCACAGCTACATTTTCTATTTTCTGATAAAAGTATAAGTAATGATTTTCAATGCAAAAGTCGACTCTCAGTGCAAGACTGTACGACTGTCACAATATCTGATTCTCAGTATATATATTTTTACTATATAAAAAAAAACGTATTTGTAAAGAGAGAGTTCGTAATCATAACTTGTAAAAAAACTGTTGAATTGATATCTAACACCCCGTCATTTTTATGGAACTTACACAATCAGAATCAGAATCAGTTTTATTGGCCAAGTATACTTGCATATACAAGGAATTTGACTCCGGTAGATGTTATGCTCTCTAGACATGCAACAAGGACGTCCATCATTATGCATACATACAGTGTAAGAGGTACTATGGATAAGTGATGGATATGAAGACAATAGACAATTTACAATAGGTAATATACATACACTTATTATTAATGATATCATTATTATTGTCTTACTTTTCTTATTTTATTTAAAAAATGCATAACACACCAGACCCCGCACACTAACTATGCAAAAACGTATCAAACTTATTTATAAACAGTGGTTCGTCGTAATC
This sequence comes from Enteromius treurensis, assembly GCA_032275025.1. Taxonomy (NCBI): domain Eukaryota; kingdom Metazoa; phylum Chordata; class Actinopteri; order Cypriniformes; family Cyprinidae; genus Enteromius; species Enteromius treurensis. The sequence continues at coordinate 224,144 of JAUCMU010000121.1, read as the reverse complement.
TATTCTGCTATTCAATTTTGTTTGCCGAATATTTGGTGCATACCCATTATGTATTGTAGCGTGTCCATTTAGGGGAAGCCCAGAGTATGATGTGGGAGTACGATAAATTAAACATCAAATAAAGCAAAATGATAGAGAGCAAAAATAGTCCAAAAAAACAAAATAGTCAACAGATGCCATGTTTATTGCAGAAGCATCTTGGAGATGTTTAATCGGTTGAATAGCAGAAGTTATTTCTCCACCACATGCTTCTGAAGTCTTTAACAATGGCCCTATATTTTTGAACTAATGTGCTTCAAAGGACGTAGATATGACTGTGTTGGAGAAACATGACTAGCTAGTTCATTTTCACAGCAGTGCATCATACTATGTTGGTTACATCATTGTACGGGAAACGCACCCAGCTGAAAACCTGGCTAGGTGACCACTTAAGACCAACAGTTTATTCTGGGTGTCGATAATGTTTTATACTTTGTACTTTATTCCGTACAGTTTGTATTTACAGTAAATATTAATTAGATACTGTTTTTTTCCTCTTGTCTTCTACACAGCGGTTTTTCGTTTTAGATAACGGGATCCTGAAGTACTCCAAATCTCCTGTAGATGTGAGTTTCTTTTAAATGGCTTCCTGTGAGTGCTCGCAGTGCTGCTCTGTGAATAATAATGATGAGTTGTGTAGGTTGGTCAGAGAGAGCGACGCTGAGCCGTGATTGGCTGTCTGCTCTCGCTGTAGCATGACTCAGATGAGCTCAATGTGTGTGTGTAGAAACCTTTTACTCTGAAATGCGCTTTAAAGGAACAGTTCCCACAAAAATGAACATTCTGTCATCATTTAGCCTCAGGTTGAGTTTTTATTATATCTGATGAGCGCAAAAGAAGATATACTTTGAACAAGACTGGTCTGGTTCCCATTGACTTAGCGTTTTGTATTTTGAAGGCAGTGAGGAGCAATTGATTTGGTCGCAACATTTTTCAAAATATCTTTTGCGTTCGACAGACAGGCTTGTAAATGAGCGTGTGTTTGTTTCAGATTCAGAAGAGAAAGCTTCATGGCAGTATAGATGTGGGTCTGTCTGTGATGTCCATCAAGAAAAGAGCTCGCCGTATAGATCTGGACACAGAAGAGCACATTTACCATCTGAAGGTCCGTATGTGTGCACTTATTGAAATATCGTGGAGAGAAGCAGCTTTTCTTCAGCTTCAACCACTTTAATGTCTTTGGGGGTTATTTTTTATTCCTTTTGAATCTCTTTTTGCTGTGTAAAGGTCGCATTTAATCTGTCTTGGAAGCTGTTTTCCTGTCTGTGAAGCTGTGAAATGGCTCCTTCAGTAACTCTGTCTCCGTCTCTTTGAAGGTGAAGTCTCCAGATGTTTTTGACATCTGGGTGTGCAAGCTGCGTCACCATCGTTTGTTCCGACAGAACGAGATTGTTCGCTCTCCTCGTGATGTTATGCTACGGACCTTCCCTCCGTCTGCCAGCGCAGAGTCACCCCAGAACACCCCTTCCAGCACACACCAAAACAAGGTCGTTCTTGTCTTCTGTCTGTGTGGTTACAAATTAGTTCAGTAAATTTGACCCTGTTTAGTTTTATGCTTTTCTAAATTTATTTCCCTCTCTTTATATAGCGCATGATTTATTCACATTCAGTTTTAACATGTCACAGCCTTTTTTCTCTGTCGGGTTCTCAATGGAAGCGTTCTGGGTCACGAATGCAGTTTCATGTTGACCATAGCAACAACATAAATCAAAGTTAAGCTTCATTCAGCCAGCTGTGTAAACGTGTGTATACATGTGCTCTTTCAGCAGGGTAAACCCAGTAGTCTGCCCTGGCAGCTGCCGCCATCCTGTAGTAATGGACAGAGCAGAGTGGCAGCCTGGTTACAGGAGTCAGAGGAGATGGACAAGTGTGCAGAAGGTAACACACTCTTCAGTGCCATGTGTTACCACAAAGAAACCATGATAACACTTTAGTGTAGGGAACACTTATACATCATTTACTTGACATTTTTCTCAAAAGAAATCCTAATTTGTTGCTTATTATTATTAGTAGTTAGTGAGGTAGTTGTTTAGTTTAAGGACTGGGTAGGATTAGTGATGTAGAATAAGGTCATGTAGAGTTAATGTGTGCTTAATTGCTTCTAATAAATGGCTAATATTCTAGTAATATGCATGCTAATAAACTACTAATTAAGAAACTCTAATGTGTTATTGAACCCAAAATATGTGTGTGTGTGTGTGTGTGTTGGTATTTGTGGTTTATGGGGACACAAATGTGATTAATGACATGGCTATGACAGAGGAATTACAATCTGAAGGGTGGAAAATGGTGTTTTTTAAAAATCTAAAATGCACAAAGTTTCCTGTAAAGGGTAGAGCTGGTGTACGACAATAGCACATACAGTAAAATAGAGTAAAATTAAATAGAAAAAAATTTATTATATTGTTTTGGACACTAATTAAGGAATCATGGTACTACTTATTTTTTTTTGCTGATGTGAATAAAAGATAATCTAGTGTCTAGTGTTATCATCAGAAGAAAAGTGATGTACAAAATGTACGCTTGATCCTCTGTTTTATTTTTAAAAAACTGTCACACAAACCTGCAGAAGTCAACGTGTGTGTTTGTATTTCAGAACTTACCTACTGCCAGTCCAGTCTTTTAGAGCTGAGCCAACTGCTGCAAAGTCTGGAGATCTTACAAAGGACACAGTCAGCGCCAAACTTCACCGACATGCAGGTATATCTACACACACACACACACACTCAGTCAGCTTCTAGGTGTCTAGTATATTTGTACAGATTGTGTTTCTCTTTGGCTGCGCTTACACTGCCAACATATTCACAGGTTCTGAGGCCGAAACATTATCTGATGGTTTGTCTCGTCTGTTTACATTCGATGAACACACACGCATGTATAGACAGACATACATACACTGTATATATATATAATGTGTTTATATTAATGATCAGCCACTTCATTGGGTTGTATGAGTACAGTAAAAGTAAAAGAACTGAGAGTGTAATGCAGCTCTATAACATATACAGCAGCTTTACATAATTCAGACATCCCTATCCCTCAAACTAATTTCAACCCCTCCAACACATCAGCATAATTCTGTCTTCAGCGTTTTCATAGATGTCATTCTCATCACCTCTTCCTACGAAATAGAATCTCTCATCACGCATTTACCACATCTTCTTTTGTCACTGCGGGGGGCTTCAGTGCTTCGGTTTTCTGCTATTAACCCTCTCACCCCTTTGCTTTGCGTGTGTGTATGTGTCCATGTAATTTAGAGTAACTGTGTAGATATGACAAAGAAAGGAAAGCGAGTCAGCAGAAGATGGAGGACTAAAAGTGTCAGCAAAGATGCAAAATTGCAACAGCAGGTACATCTTCACAACACCTACAACCAACACCCAGAGGAATTTACTATTAGCTGTATATTATTTATTGCATTATTTTAGCAGCGGATTGACCAGAGTTATGCAAATCGGCTACCAATGCAAACAAGGCCAGAAAATCTGCAATAACTATTTTTGTGTACTGGCTCTGAGTTATAGAGGCTACCACAATCTGGGATACTTTACTGAGACAGTAGAGCATTGCTCCAACATTGCAAAGCAGGCATTTGCATCAGTTTAAGATGTCCAAAGTGTGGCTGCATGCACAAGTGGCTCAGTTGTTTAGTGAATGTGCCACACGATCAATGCAGCAGGGACTGCAGCTGGGAGAGTTTAGTGTGTGTCAGTTTCCTTAACCTTCACACACACACACACACACACATGACCACTTACCCTCTGAACAACCTCATTATTGCAGTCCTTAACCTCAGCCAAAGCATCAGAGGACACCGCCTGCTGCGGTCTAACACTCTGAAGGCCTGACATTTGACTCAGTGGATCCATTATAAACCATTTAAACTGTTTCTGAACCTTTAACAGCATATCGGCCATGGTTTAAAGGACTTTTTCCATTTAAAATGGATCTCTGCTTACAAGAGAGCGATAGCGAATGGGCCTGGCCATTTCTGTTTGATTGTGTCATAAATGTTTTGTTGTCATTGATTTGGATCATCGATTAAGTATAAAAAAAACACAGCTCAGCACAAACATATAAAGGTTATACGTAAGATACCAAACGTTTGATACTAAAGTTGGATGTGTAAAGTTACATTGTTTAAAATAATGTCTGCACCAAGACTTTCATCATCATCAAGTGCATTGCTGTAAAATCAACCCAGTGGAAAATAAATATACTAAAATATAGTATATATTTACATTAATTCATGTGCTTACTAATTGTTATTGTAATAATTGTACTCATATACTTTAAGTCAGCTAAAGTAAAAAAAGTAGTGCTGAAGTTCAACTGAAGATGAACTGAAGTATATTTGATTGAGAAATTTGGAGCTATTGCATTTAAAGACCAATATTATTCAACAGTCATATTATCCTCATAAATAGTCACATAAAAACAGATGTTAGGCTTTATATAAAGAAGTGAGCATTGTGCACAAGAAGTAGTCCAAATATTATCAATTGTATATCAGCAAGTCTTAAGCAATATGTCAGTAAGCATGTTAATTTATCTTAGCATGAAGTAAATGTATTTTGAATAAATTATTTTTCTTAACTTTACATTACAATTTTTGCTTAAATGACAAAATTAAAACATTTTCTGTGGTACTGGATAGACCCACATATGCTGTTGATAGCCTTTATTATTTTCATTCCATAATAAGGTCATCTGTAATAAATTGGGAAGGTTAGGAAATACTAGGGTGTGTGTATGAGTAACTCTTGAGGTGTGTTTGGTTAAACATGTGTCTGGCTCTTTTGTTCACCCCCAGGTCCAGGCACTTCCCCAGTCACACAGTGCTAAAGTAAGCAGAACCTTCGCTGTGATGTTATCTTGGTGTCACACCATGACATCACCACGCTGTAGTCTCTCAAGCCCTTGCATGCAGTGCTGCTTCACATTCTCTCTGCAAAACAGTGTGACCTTTTCAGAAATAGCTTTAGGTTACTGTTGTAACCCAAGTTCTCAGAGGCAGTGATTTGGTGCTATGTAGAGTCTCATTGAACGGACGCACATCTGTATTGCAGTCCTTAAATCTGTACACCGTCACACGTTCAGGCTCTTCCTTAGTAAACTGGGGTTATAATTGTGACCTGTAGTGCTCTCATAGTCCACTTGCTTGACATCTCATTGTCAGATATGGCAAACATTTGTAAAGATCTTACAAAAAGGTATGCGATTTTGGAACAAGAGGGTGAGTAAATGGTGAAAAAAAATGGATTGAATTATCCCTTCCCTTAAAGATCCTGCTTTTAGCATTGCATTGGCTTTAAAGAGGTCTAGGCTATACAATTTCACCGACATGTAACCAGTAAACAAGTGTTCTGTTGACTCAAGAGGTAGTCATTGCCCCAGTTGACCTTTTAATAAATAATGCATCTTGATGGCTTCCTTTAACCAGTGAGACAAGTGTTTTAGATTGCTGTACTTCTTGCTGGATTTGCAAAATGAAGACTGCTCACCGTCCGCCAAATATAAACAGTGCATCTCTTTTCCTGCCCACACCTGAATGGGGTTGGCTGAAAAGCTAAAAAAAAACCCAGTTTGGTGCAGAGGGGACAAATGCCAGAGTGGGTGTAAAGTTATCTCAGATGAGATATGCAGCCATGCAGGATTAATAGAAACCCTCTTCAGCTCACTCACACGCATCACTGAGGCGAGTGTGGGTAGTAATCTTATATCAAACAGCCTTGATATCCACCCTATTAAAAATTCCATGATGGAATCATCTGCTTAGTAGCCAGACAGGAATGGTACACTCCTGATTTACCTTCAAAGCCTGAATGTTATGCTGATCCAGCTCCTCTAATATATCATAGAAACAGATTTATCTGCTGTTCTTACACATGTGGCCTACACCGCTTGAAGCTGTCAACACTGAAAGCATCAAAGCAGAAATTTAGAAATTTCTTTATGAGTGTTTCTGCAGTCGCTTTGGAATATAAAATACAGCACGTTTCTGATCAAAAACGGTACTTATAATTCTGAAAGATCTGTAATGAGTGGATTCTTGCATTATTCAAGCAAAATGTGTGATTTCAGTACTGAGCCACTGCAATGGAGCAGCTCTAATGCTGTTAAATTAAAGTTGATCTACAGAGAGCAAAACAAACAAAAAAATGAACGGTAAAAGTACAGTAACTAAAACTTGAAAATATATTTTAATTAGGTGTTAAAATAACTGTAGGATATTTATATTTGTGACCACAAAGTCAGTCATAAGTGTCAATTTTTCAAAATGTAGAGGTAAACATCTTCTGAAACCTGCATAAATAAGCTCTCCATTGATTTCTGATATGTTAGGATATGACAATATTTGGCCAAGATACAACCATTTGAATATCTGGAATCTGAGGGTGCAAAAAGATCTAAATACTGTCTAAATGAAGTTCTTAGCAATGTATATTACTAATTAAAAATGACTTTTTTCAAAAATATTTACAGTTTTAAATTTACAAAATATCTTCATGGAACATGATCTTTACTTAATATCCTAATCATTTTTTGTATGAAATAAAAATAATTTTGACCCATACAATGTGTTACAAACGACGCTCGCTGAGAGCTCGCGCTCTCGCTTCCTTCCCTGGGCAAAGACACGGCAGGCAGGCAGGACACGGAGACTA
>JAUCMU010000121.1:193527-211535 GCA_032275025.1 Enteromius treurensis | reverse complement strand
CCAAATAAGGCAAAAACAGACTGTTTCATTCTAGGGTCAAATTCTAGGGTTGTAAATGGACCTGTAAAACCGTTTCTCTCAATGCATTCTATGGCACCTTTAAGGTCATATTATAATAAGATCCTCTATTATAATAAGATTCTACGCCACAGGGCCCAAAAAAATCTGAGCAGCTGTTTTTTTTTTAACAAGCTTGCAGAAAAAGGCTTACCAAAAAAATTAACTGGGTTGACCTTTTTTTTTTCTTTTTTTCTTTTTTTACGTTTTCTGGGATTGGTAGATGACCAGAGGAAACACTTATAGCACTTAAACACCGTTTTTGTTTTTTTTTGTAACATAAACTGTATTTTACAATACCATTCTGCTTCTAAATAAAAAATAAAAAACATCAAATGATTTTGAGATTCATTTTGTAGTTAATCCCAGTATACAGCTAGACAAAAATCCATTCTGCTCAAATCAATGTACGCTTGTTCTCTTTTTAGTTCTCCTTCCCTTTTCACTGTTTTTTTTTTTTTTTTCTTCTCACACTTGTGCCTGCAAACACCCACAAGTGTACTCACACACGCACACAGTTGTTTCCCATCTGCAGAGCTCTTCCTGTCGTGCCGTGGCTGAGGTGGCTACTGCAGACACTCCACACACGCACTCATGACCCAATGAGATCTGCTGCTCTTGTTCTTTTGTCTCGCTTGTGCCATTGTTCCCTCATTTCCTTACCTGAGGTGCAGGCGGCAAGTGCGCTCATTCTCCAGCTCTGTAATCGCTTTATTTTTCTCCACCCTCACGCTCTCCATCTCACGCGTGACCACGCACAGCTGCAGGTCAAGGGCCTCCGTGCTGGAAAAGAGACACTGAGTGAGATATAGACAGAAAGCAGCAATGGCACAATAATTATTACGTTGAGGTTTTTTTTTTGTTTTTTTTTATATGGAACAATAATGTTTGCGTGGAAACATTTCGCATGTCGATTTTCCAAATATAAAAAGTCTTTCTTTTTCTCTCAATAAAAGTTCAATGGCAGGAGAGCGGCCCAGCCACAGAGCAGGAGGGTTGCGTTATGTGCTGTGTGTGTGGAGTGTGTGAGACTAAATGAGAGACAGACTTCTGTAGGGCAGATATACGGTCTGCAGAGTATTATGGGCTTTTGTGGATCTCACAAAGACAAGGTCGCTATAGCAACGGGAGAGTACACACCAAGGCTGACTAAATTCCCGGCACGAAGGGGTTTATCGAACCTGAGGCAATAGCTGATGTATCAGTGTGATATCACTGGGAGCGTAATTGTCTGTCATTGTGTTTGCGTGTGCCCATTTTAGAGCCTATTTCAGGCTTGTGTTTGTGTAAGAGAACAAGAGCATGAGAGAGAGTGTGTGAGTGCTATTGTTTGTGTTTGTGCTGGTAAAAAACATGGGTATGAATAAATTTAGACCTTAAGAAGACTCCCAGCTGCAGTCATGACCCACCATTTGTATACAGTATGTGAGAAATTAGCTGAACGTAAAAAAGGCCAGAGTGTTTGGGGATGCACTTTGAATTTATCTGGCAGATACTGGTGTAGGACAGCCATAGATTTGCATTTCGTGATCGTGCAATAATGTATTTCAGTTTATAGCCCTTTACGGCAACGGAAGTTGCTTAGGAAACTAGTTTGAGAGATATTAATTTCCCTTCTTACTAAATTGATACATACTATATGTTCTACGGTCTCAAATGGAATTATCATTTAATATGTCCTTCAATGCTGTTCTTCAAAGCATAACACATCCTGAGTTCTATATTTTGCTTGAGAACATGTTGTTGATTAAAATATTAAAAATCAGGGATCAGTCTTTTAAATGAACAAAAAAGTCATAGCATGGATTTACATTTTAGAAACGTTTTATATTTGGTAAAAGCTTATCTTGTTTTTTACTTGTTATTCATCAAAAGAATCCTGAGATTTAAAAAAATCACTTATTCTAGTAATAATCAGCATATTAGAATAATTTCTATGTGTGTGTGAGTGGGTTGGTGTTTACTGTATATTTGTAACATAATTATTGCAGCCTTGGTGAGCACAAGAGACTTCTTTGGAAAAATAATTATTAAAAAAAAAATCTTCCTACCAACATAAAAAATGTTGGGTATTTTCTAATACATTACATATGTATATAGGGATATACACAGGGAAAACATAAATATTCCTTGACCCCTTGACCCCATGCTTCGTACCCCGTTTTAAGACATAAAAGATGATTTTTGAATCTCAATGGCAAGAATGTGAAGGAAAATGATATGACGTCATATGTCACTAACATATCAATATACCATAAAAGAATGAAAATAGAAAATACACACACACACACACACACACACACACACACGTACACACTCTCTCACTCAGAAACAAACAAACCAGGTTAGAATCTCAGCAGATGCTCAGATACAACAAAATCCTTAAAAACAAATACACAGCACAGCTGTGTTTTCCTAATGAATATACTCCATTGTCTGGATAATGTTAAAAGAGCTCTATTGCCAGATCAGTTAATGGGGTGTATGGGGAATGTAAGTGTACAAGGGGCAAAAACTGCTTTCAGATCAACATTCTTAGTTTGACATTTCTGATATACGGCCCTTTTGAGCTTAAGTGCCTGCTCATACTGTGAAAAAAATGACTTCAAAAACCCCACAAAGGAAACGAAAAATGAAGCTCTTCTGACTCTTTATCATCCCTTAACAAATCTCAGAGCCGCAGCTGAACGCAGAGATGCAAGAGTGAGAATGTACTGTTCTCACTTCTGTTGTCAGACGATCCAGCCATGCTGAAATATGGCGCGGCCACAGATGGCTTCGGAATGCACTGTACCCAGTACTGTCTGTGAAATTACACACGCTACAATCTTGTAAGGACATGAGAGACCTGTTCCGGAATCGTCATCACTTATTTAAGGGCATTGAGAGAGCAGCACGAAACATTATATTCATCTTCAGATGTCTCTGTTATTCCCATAAAACATTCCCACCATCCACACAGGTAAATTCCCAGGCTTATGGGTATTTAGAAGGCTTCAGATGCTCATTAGCACAGAAATTAGCAGCTTACCAAGTATTTCATCAGAACTTAAATCCATACGTTAAGCTTTACCGCAGACGGTCTGATGCATTGTGGGTAAACGCAGCAGATGTTGGCAAGGCTTAAAGAGACACAGTTGCAGAGCTAGCGATGTCTGGCTCATTACCTCACTTGTTACTCAATCAGAATTAGAACAAAGCCTCAGACTGGGAACAGACATTCAGCTGCCTACGACGTGTGTGTGTGTACCAAGAGATACGAGTCGTGATAATGGGCAGCAAATCCCAGACTAAAGACGACTCTGCTGTTCTCTCGTCTACAGGACTGTGTGTGTGTGTAGGAGGCTGAAGAAATCGTGATAACAGCGAGCAACTGGCAGTGGCTGCAACCATGTGCGTGATTGAGCCGGGGAACCAACCTGCTCTTTCTATTAACGTGTGAATGAGTGGGAGGCCGACGTGTGTGTGTGCTTCCTTACATTTATCTGTGTGAATGCGTGCAACAGTGACTCACTATAATGGTTTGATGCTAGTTATAGACATTTATGACACTGTGCCACTGGCTTTGTTCCAATAGCTAGTGAGTCACTTGTCGTCTACAGCCTACATAGACTGATTCAGAACCTAAGTAAGTGATTTAAAAAATACATACATACTAGTGACTTTTTTGCATAATCCTTTTTTTTTTCTGAAATATAATAATGTATTATCACAGTTGACGGAAAACACATCATACTGATAGAAATGTATTATGCTTAAATGTTTGAAGATATGTACATTTCTTGAAATATTTCAAAGTAAATGTTTTACAGGGGCCCAGAGGGATATGCATTTAAAAAAAAAGAATAAAATAATGTTAATACAATTTATTTATTAAATAACAACACATTTACATAATATATATATGTGTTTGTGTGTGTGTGTGTGTGTGTGTGTGTGTGTGTTTATGTGTATAAATATATATATATATATATAATTTATGTGTGTGTGTATATACATAAGACAATAATTCACTGCACAAATGTTTATTTCTGCAAGAAAAAGATAAATCTTTGTGACAAATAATTGGACATAGCCTTGGAAATCTACAACAGAAAGTCCATGAAAAGTTTTGGCATCCAATCCTATGTTTATTTTGTTATTTTAAAGTTGCAAAACCTGCTTAATAATAGATAGTAAATAGTTATCGTTAATTTAATTAATGCTGAGATGTTTGTTTTTTTAGCTGTTCGGTGACATTTTTACATTACATTTAGGTTAATCCATATTTGAACCAACGATGGACTGAAACAACCCAAGTGTAAGATCATGCAGAATGATAAATTAGTATGTGCTTCATAAGTACTAGTAAACAGCCACACGCATGCAACAATAAACTAGTTAGTAAAAAATCGGTCCTTAAAATAAAGTGTTACCAGTCATATGTTATTTGCATTTTACTATTTGCATGTAGCATTATTTGTTCGCTGCCGTCCCCCATCAGTGCAATCTTGTGACTCATATTTAACCAGATATGAAGCATAAGTACTGTATGCCAGATTTATAATTTGAACCAGAGTCAGATAATAACTTGGCAGCGGTAATGTAAGCAAATGCCGTGTGTTTGTCACATAAAGAGGGATTAAATGAAAAGTCATAATTTCATTGCCTAATTAAATTAGGCAAGGCCATAATATAAAATCAATACCAGTATAACGGGTACACATCTGAATAACCTGTGTATTGTCGTACTATGATCAACATCTGTCTATTCTCCCAACTCACCCAGCCTTGTTTTGCCAGCTATTGTGGTCAAAAGAAGAAATATCACACCACTGAACAAAACAAAAGCTTACAAAGCAATTAACGAGTACGATACAGCATCATGCCAACAAAATGTGCCGGTTCCGCTTCTTTCAGCATGCCGGAAGACCCAGGGGGCTTCTCACCCCTTTGTCGAACAGCTATGTGAATGAACGTGAGGTTTTGATCAGCAGTGTGAAGCTGGGGAGAATTAAAGTAGTGAACACAGAACAGAGACGTGACTCATGGCCGCATTCCCGATCAGTCGAGAAGCTCAAAGAGCTCATTCTAAATCACCATCTTACTGAAAGAGCCAGGCTACTGGGAAGCAGCTATGTGGAATATTCTGGATCACTTCTCAATCCTTTGGAAACACAAAAAGGGTTGCTTTAATCATTGTGAAGCCAAAAAAAACCTTTCCTAATTAACTGAACTGACATGTATGGTCTGGCTGATTTTATTATTCGGCGCTGATGAGCAAATGAAGCGGTAATGTGAAAACAAGAATAGAAGTAGCACGCAAATTTCAAAGGGCAATAGTGTCGAAAAACACTGTGTGTGTATGTGTCCTATTCCAATCCTAAAGCATTTCCTTGATGATAATCATTGCTATGGCATCACTCATGGAAACCAAACATCATAATACACAAACAAGATGAGATACATACAAACACTGAGGTGAGACACTCAAACACACAGTCACACTCTTTCACTCAGGGACGAGATCCTTTGATGTCATTTCAGTCAGAAAGAAAACCTTGTTAGCCTTTTTCCAGGCTCACCGAAGTTTATGCATTGAATGAGATCACAAAAAAGTCGGGCTGAAATATGAAAATCATATGCATCGTTGTGACAACTTTTTCCTGCAAACCCACAACCAGAGGCTTTCATGCTGGTTTTTATTATTTATCATTTTTTGCCATTTACTCCTCTGTTGCCACTGATGTTGTCATAAATGTGCGGCCTGCTCATGCTTTCCCAGACTTCCTTATACAAGCAAGACACACAAAAGTATATCAGATGCATTTAACGTGCAGGTGGATGTACGAGACCTCTGGGTTTGCATACACAAAATATCTCTCATATTCGTAAAGACACGAGTATGCAGACGTACGCAAAAACACAAGGTCTGGACTTTGAGGTGATGAGGGAAGAAAGGACGGAAAATACAGCTCGTGTTTCAGCTCCGTCGCTTTCCATATGGACATGAGATACACCTGTTTAAAATATGAATGCAGAAATAAAGCAGGAACAAAAGAAAAACAGACTGAAAGAAAGAAAGAATGACAGAAAAATGGAACAAGGTTGAAAGGACGGAAAAAAGGAAGTAAGAAAGAAAGAACAAAAAAGTAACAAGGTCAAAAGAAAAAAAGAATGAAAGAGAAAAAAGCAGCAAGACCAAAACATTTACAAAAAAAGAACCAAAAAGGTATCGAAAGAAAGACAGAAAAAAAAGGTGACTTGAAAGAAAGAAAGGTTGAAAGAAAGAAAGGTTGAAAGAAAGAAAGAACAGAAAAGTAACAAGGTTGAAAGAAAGAAAGGTTGAAAGAAAGGTTGAAAGAAAGGTTGAAAGAAAGGTTGAAAGAAAGAAAGAAAGAAAGAAAGAAAGAAAGAAAGAAAGAAAGAACAAAAAAAGTAAAAAGGTTGAATTTAAGAATGAAAGAAAGAAAGGTTGAAAAAAAGAAAGATAGAAAGAAAGAAAACATGCTCTAGTCTGTGAGACCGGTTCCTTTGATTTGGAAATATATCCTTTATGAATATTCCATGTAAGACGAGTGAAATCATATATTTGCATAATTTGTGCTGACTCAGACCCACAGCAGAGAGGATCCTGGCCAGCCGTTCACTGTTTGCTTGGTTGCTAGCAGAAACAACAAGCCGAGGATGTATCTGAATTATTGTAATCTAATCATCACTCCAAAGGTTGCTTTGTTTTGAATTTAAAATAATTCAATCCAAATGTGCTTTAGAGTTACTTTAGCACGAGTCTTATGTGTAAATACAGTGAGACTTAAATGTTTTTATGTTGCTTTTTCTTTCTCTCTCTCTCTCTCGCTCTCATTTTAAAACAAATGATCAACATGATGGTTTAAATAAAAAATGTGAACACTTGAAAAATCAACATGGATGTGTAAAATGCTTTAATAAATCGAGCGGCATCAACTCCACAAACGTGTGAACATGACCTCCAGCAAGATCTGAGAAGTCAAAGAGTCACATGATCAGTGTCACAGATTTAATTGGTTTGATTATTTCCCTAGAGATATTTCTTCATTACTTCTTTTCAAATCCTGTTGATTTCAAGGTTTAAATAAAAAACACCTCACTGTAAATTTACAGACATGAATGCACACACACACAAATCCACATAGGCGTGCTGATGTGCCTGTCACCACCTTTACCGTGGGCCAATTAAACTGTCAAGTCCAAGTATGAGGACAGATATGATGTATGACGGCATGCTGACCTACACACACTTACAAATACAGCACAAATTAACAATAGAGTTATTAATAATACATGCAGGTGTTTAAAAGTATAGGTAAGTGTGCTTCAGTATTACCCGTGGAAGAACTTATAGAAATCATGTTACTTGAATGTATTCATAAATATTTAATTAAAAATTGTTGGTGGAGACTGGTCCCTTTGTAGTAGTTTTTATGGGTTTCAGAGTAATTATTAGACTCAGGAGTGTGATTTTCATAATCACAACATGAAACACCAAAGGCTATTTATCCCCTTTTCCATTTCTAAAAGATGCTTTGCATTTTTAGCTTATAGGCTGCAACTAAGATCATATTGCAGCACATCAAAGGGAAACGTTTAGGGCAGGTCTGTGTTGAAGTGGCCTGATTTGAATCTCTAATCATCCCGTTGACTCATTCAGAGCCTCTTTCTGACAATCAATAGCAAACAGCCCAAATGATTTACATTCTGCATGCTTCCCTTTTAAACCTGCAGGATCCACTGTAGGGCCCTAGACAGACTTGAACTAGATGAATCTATTCTGTAAACCCAGACCTCGTCAGTCTTCATGCATGAATCCAATCCTATCATGCGTCATTTGATCTTTTGACCCTGTCAATCACATAAATCTGACATGGATACTGATGCCCTGTGGGTGTGTCGGCGACTCATGAGTGGGCTTTAACATGGTTTAAAGCTACATTAATGATACCCTGCTGATGGGGTCTTACTTAAGCCCTACAGGGAGACCCAGGGGGTCATTTAAATTCACACACTCGCACAACTAGAAGAACCACTTATCAATAATGAAAGAAACCGTTGTGTGACCTCCATCTGAACTCACACAGACAGAAAACAGGAACTGCTCCACTGCCTTAGCAACCACATACAAAGCATCTGAGGTAAACTGATAATAAAAACCTACTAAGTATATAGTATGAACCTAATATATTAAGTATATAGTTGCTGCCTTAAATGTTTTATAAACACATTTATTTGATAAGTCGCTTAATAGAAAATGTTGACTTGACTTATTTATTAAATAAAAGTTGTTGTATATTCTATATGTGTGTGTAATGTGTATATTTATTTTGATATAGAAATACATACACATGCATGTATATTTAAGATTAATTTATTTAATAATATTAAATATATTTATACATAATATAAATATATACATGTCAATATTTTAAATATATATATATATATATATATTATGTAAACAAAAATATTTTGGATGTGATTAATCGCAATTAATCTGTAAATATTTACTAAATATATGCTGTGTGTGTCTGTTTATATATATATATATATATATATATATATATATATATATATATACATAATAAATACACACGGTATATGCATATTTTATCTTAACAAAAATATTTTGGATTTAATTAAATGCAATTAATGACTTGACAGCACCAAATACCAACTGAAAACTCCACATGTGAAGATTTTAGGGTGATTTTTGATGAGCAGGTACCACAGCTGGCCTGTCGATCTCTATTAGTTAAGGTGAGAACAAAGCTAAGCCCAGCTCAGCCCTTTCAACATTCATATCTCAAAACCAATTGAAGCTGTCAGGCATAATTTCACAAAAATAAAAGCCTTTTCCATCACTGAGAGTCCTTGCAAACAGGCATTAGCATATAAACAATCTACAATCATCGAATAAAGCAATTTCACACCATCACATGACAAGGAGAAAATGGCATCTGAATAAGTTAAGCATTCAATTAATGTGTTTTTTTTTCTGTGAAATATTTTAATCGTATATTTTCAGATCCTAATTAGAACATGTAAGCATGCATTTTTGGTGTGGTTGCTGGGCAGAAAAGCATATGGAGAAAAATAGCGCCCATATATGCTGCCCTCTTCCACTTCCTGTGTCAACCGCATGCAAAAAGCGTGTCTTTGTGCTTGCGTGCTGTGTGTGTAAATGCACATTCTATGGTGGCCGTGACACATATGCAATCACACAGAGATGCAAACACATTAACCCTCACACTGACAGAGGTGTCATGGTGTCATAGGCTCACCGCAGAGATAGAGCGTTTGGTAAACATGCGTGCAAGACATACGAACATGTCAAGGTCTTAACAGCTGAGAGCTGCACTATGAGGAAGTGGAAAACCACCAAAGCCAGTACAGTGCTGTCAGCCCGATAAATCTACATCATTGCGAAAGCCACACACGCACACATAAACATTAAAAAGGCATGCATATGCTTGATGGCAACAGTGCAAAAAATTATGCACTTCAAATTTACCTTTATTTTGCTTGGCTGAAAGGTCCCTGTACAGCTGTAATTCCAAAATGTGCATTAGAATACCATTTTATTCATATAACAGCTGATGCCTTTTTTTTTTCAAAGGAACCCTGCCTGCGCCATTCTCACACCTCTGTCACGGATGTTGTTGCCCACTAAACTATCTACATCTACCACATGCCCTCTCTCCCACGACCCATTTACTGCCATCTCACATCTGCCTCTTCCTTTCTCTAGCTTTGAGTTTTGTTTCGTGTCACCTCAGAGGGTTCACTAGCAGGTCGCAAAACTGTCTGAGTCAAACTGAAACTCCCAGCTAGGACTAGAGCTGTTTAAAGCAGAAATGTTTTGTCACCTGAATATTAAGCTATGACCTATTTTATTTTTACACATTTATCTCATTTTAAAAGGTAAGTTCCCACTAAAATGAAAATTCTGTCATTAATTACTCACCCTCATGTCATTCTATACCTTTCAGACATGGGTTTATCTTCATAAAACGAATTAAGATATTTTAGTTTGTGACACAGAAGTAAAGCAATTGTTAAATAAAATCGTTATTTTTGTTTTCTTTGCAAATATAAAGTATCCTGGCAGCTTCAGAAAATTAGGGTAGACCACTGATGTCACATGGACTATTTTAACAATGTCTACAGTGCCGTATCTACCATTGAAGACATTTTTTCCAGCAATGATCAATGCCAAACACAGAACCCGGGCCGTGTCTGAATCCATATGTCGTCTGTATTTTCTCCAAAATAAATTCACATTCTCCGTCTAATCTCAAGTGTTTCATCCGGTGCTACGTGCACTTTTTCAAGCAGTTTGGACTGAAATGTGTGTTGGGGGTGTGTGTCCACAACCACCCTAAAATGATAAAGATCCAACGGCAGTTTTCTTTCAATTTAATAAAAATAAGTTGCCCCTTCTGAAATCAAGCCATTCTCAAATGCATGTCGGTGTGACCACTCCCACAATAGTTGATTGACAGCAGGGTGTCACACAGACTGAACTGGTGTCTTACCTCAGACCCACCCTGAGTGAGCTGTCATCAGACCGAGATGCAAAGACAAGCAAGACTCCTAAGCGACTGAGGTGTTTTGTTGTTGAATGTATTAATGAACATAGCAGTAGTGATTTACCCCCAACATCTAAGTGACTGAAGACACAGAGGATTAACACTATGTTTGGTTCTGAAGGGAAACGCGCCCTTGATCTATGGAAATGCGTTTATGTTCATACAAATCATTCATGATCCAGCCTCACCTACAGAAGCAGCGAGTATACTGTCTTTTAATGAATCTTTGCAAATCACCTTTCCTAATATTGTGCTAATTAGCAAGGTTCACTATGAATACGGCTAAAAAAAGATCCTCTGAGAGTGCCTCGGAAAAGAGGGGCGTGGTCAGCGGAGCTTGTAAAGATTTTAAGGGGAAGTACACAGAACAGAGTGATTTCTAAAGAGCTGTTTTTGACAGGGTAAAATGAGTGGTTTTTTTACACTATCTTTGAGAAATTTTAAAACAAACTATATTACAAACTTTTCATTAAGACCACAAAGAATCATGTAAGCTAGTGGAAAATTGGCTTTGTATGACTCCTTTAAGGTTGTTGGTCATGAACTCTTTCACTGCAACTTATAACCAGCTGTCACACCTGCACAGTTGGCTGATCCAGGATCAGCCGTTCACGATAGCTCGTTCTCTGTCACCAGAGTATTAATTGAGATCCCCTGGCAGCCATCAGGAACCCTGTATAAAAGCCAAACAGTTCAGAAGCTCTGGGTCGGAGATATAGGTAACTTACCACACCTCTTTATCCTGCTGCCTCAGCTTAGACACTCACCTTTATGCCACAGAGCATCCTGCTAAACCAAAGACAAAGAGGAGCTGAATAACACACTTGCACCGAGCACCCTAAAGACTGAAATCTGAAGGATCATAAGAATACTGAACTCTTCCTATACTTACCTGTATTCTTACCTGTATTGCTTAACTGAGCTATGAACCCCAGGAGCTCCGTTCCTAAAGACAGCAAGAGGAATCCAGCTTTTAACTGAGCACGTGGATCTGTACCCGCTTCACTCTCCTGAATGCCCGCCTCACTCCCGCCTGTCACACTGCGCTGGAGATCACCTGTGATGCACAGATAAGTTTACCAAAGTTACTAACCTGTTCTCCTTCACTGTGTCCAGGTGATGAAGAGAAGCTTAAGAGGAGCAAGGAAAATAAACAATCAGTCAAGGCTTGTCATTATCCTCAGCGCTGCTCAGTCACCACTATGAGAGAGTCACACAAAGAAGCGATCCGGAGATCATTAGAGCTCCTTTGCTTTACCTTATACCTACCTCCTTCGTTAATTCCCTTACCATTTTATAGACAATAAATATTGCATTGTTGACTCTCAACTTTGTCTCGTTGTCCTTCAAACAGAATGTTACACCAGCTATGCTCACATACTGTTCCATTACAGTAGTGTGCAGCAGAGTTCTTGTAGCTCATGCAGTATGAATCTAAACTAGTCTGTCTTGATGAGCGAAACTGTGGACATTAGCCAATCAAATTAGAAGCCTTAGAAGAATTAGTAGCCTTAAAGATACAGATGCAAATTAATTATCTTAGTCATGACAGTCGAAAACTGGATGCAATTTTAATGCAAAACTCAAAGAAAAATATGAGTGCTACACAAGTGTGGCCTCTTGATGTCGCATTCATGTGATCTTTGTGAATATTCATACCAGTTTTGCCCATCATTACATTCATTGTGTGAAGATCAATGGGCCTATATGATTGGACATGTCTCAGATCCTGGAATTTTAATAACTGCTGGCATTCTCATAGACACCAGACCGGCTGAATGGAGGGGGATGGTTGTTATGTGGAGTGTGCATTTACTGTATGCTAATTTAAATGTGTGTGCCCGTGAACAGAAACTGATGATTCTGAAACATTCACGATTTATGAATTTGGACTGTTATGTTTTATATATGGATAAACATGATGCAAAATCCAAATTGAAAATGGAAAGCCTATCAGGATGGAATGACCTTAAAGGACCAGACCCACAAAGATGCGCAAACATGGCGCCCAGAGGGTGCCAAGGCTTTCTTGTTTACATGGTCATAGACCAAGTGAGGGAGAATAATAGCCGTTTTGTCTTTAACAGCAAACAAGTTTTTGTGACGTCATTAACTGTGGTGTTCATTAGGACAAACAAAAAGATACTCAACTAATTGCAGATAAACCCCTCGCCGTCCATAAGTTTGTGTTCCACATCGTCAAAAATGGCCACATTAACATATTTGTTAATAGACTTTGTTCTCTTTTGGACTCTGAGAGACTCTCAATGACATTTGAATGAATTGAATATAGAAGAGGATGTTAAGATGGTTAATTGTGTCTCACATTCTGGGAATGCTGGTGGGTTTGACGAAGCCTGTTCCCTCGAAAGAACCACACTACTGATCTACACAAAGGTCAAAGGAAATGCTGTCATGATGTCAACAAAAGCTTGTGGTAAATGGTCTTCATCTTCAACAATGCAAGTACTCAACAGCACGCTTAGCAGGGGACTTTTCTCTAAGGATGAATTGTGGAAGTGCCTCTTCAGAAGAAATTTGAAAATAATATATTAAACAATTTTATGACATATGAGAGAAAACAATGTTGTTTTTTTAAAAGTAACATTGTCCATAAAACTTCCAAGTTTTATTTTTTAGTATAATGGCTCCAAAACAGTAACACCGGGTTTCAGCATTAAGAGATTATATTTAAAAAAAAAAATAATACAATGAGAATTTGAGAACCTGGGGTGTTTCCCAAAAGCATTGTTAGCCAACTATGTTTGCAAGTTTTGTTGTTACCAACATTGCTCAATGACTTGGTGTTTCCAGAATCCAACAAACATTTGCAAACAGCATCACAAAGTGGTGTGGTTGGAACTCCTGTGGTTAGAAGTACTGTTTCATTTCAGTATGACGTACAGTATAGACATAAGTAAATTCTATGTTTTATTAAAGCAGTGTTTATGACCATTTGACCATTTTGGTGTGCAAGCAGTTTGATCTCGTACTGATTAATAAGACTTTATTGTTAATTATTAAGTTATTACTCCACCACTTGCTTGATGTCATTAATGGTAGTTCTAACCAGTGTTTTTAAGAGTCAGGTATAGCTAGTTAATTAGCTTCTCCATCAAGGCATCATGCTATGGAAGTTAAGTCACCAGAGACAGTGTTGTTTAGGAAATGGACCCCAGGTCAATACAACAAAAACTGAAACAAGCCCAGCTAGTTAGCTGGTTTTGACTGGTATTCTAGCCATAGCTGGTTAAGCAGTCTGGTTTTAGCTGGTCAGAATGGGAGACCAGTTGACTAACCACCTAAAACAAGCTGAACAGCTGCTTGATCTAGTTGGGAGTTCAGTTTGACCACCTTCAACCAACTAAGACCAGGGTAATGTCAAGATTTTCAGTGAAAAATTCAAATTTCAGACATGGATGCTCAGATTTTTAAGGTTTTTATGAGAAGGTCCTCATTATAATATAATTAGTCTTATAACTGTCAAATGTAATTATAGTAGTCTTCATGAACTTCCAAATCACAGACATTCACAGACATTGGTGTTCCATTGTTTACTTGTTTACTTCCAAACTTTGCTTAGCAACAATAAATTCCTTATGCAGGCCAGGGCAATTAAACAAGCTTTTCATAGTGACCCCTGCTGATTTCTCCATAAGTTTATTCAATTTACCCTAATTAGAGTTGCTTATGTGCTGCTCCAGACACATGAAGCACTGTTGTGGTAATGGAGACCTAGGTTTGAGTCCTGGCTGGGTCATGTCCCAGACCCAGAATTTCCTGTGATTTTCCACTGACCAATAAAAGGCATGAAGGCATTAACTATAATTGTGAAAAAATATATAATTGTTTTTGGTTTGTTGGTTAACTCAACCATTGGGGTTCTTTATGAATGAACTTGAATGCAGTCGGTTAAACTTGGATTGGACAATTTTGGTTTCCTGTCGACACTTTACTAATACTGCATCTGCTAAAGACACTATGGGAAAACTCCTTTTTTTTCTCCTAAAAGAGGCCTTATTCATTCAAGCAGTGAAACTGGACTGCCATTGGTTCGTGCAGTGGAAAGATATGAACCAATGGCTCAGCAGTGGTGCTGCAAGAACCTATAGCTGCGGTTCCCGCCAAAATGGGCGGGTCTGTGTATATAAATATGCCACCGCTTCACCAAGGGATTCAAATTTCTTCTCCTTCAAAGATGACCCTCATTATAGGCGGCTTAACCTCCTCGGTGGTCAGAGCCAAAATGCTGCAGTTTCACATTGTAAGAATGTTGTGCAGCGAGGGTGACGCAGAGGATCAGTGACATCACTCCCTGGGCATTACCTACGCAGAGACAACATGCGCTTACCTCTCTCCACGCGTGACCACCTATGCAGCCATTTCTCTCTCTCAGCGAAGTTCAGGGACTAAAACGGCAAATTCCTGGAGCTGAACATTCGGGTTTGAGAGCTCGCACACGTTCCCACTTTCCCCGCTGCTCTTTCTTCTGCCGGTGTTTACACATGAAAGTCAGCGCCCCTTGTTATATTTTATTCTCCTCGGTGGATCAGAGCTAAAAATACTACAGCTATGCATTGTGTGCATGGCGCTAAGGCTGCACGCAGACAGGCTGCTTTCACTTGAAAGCCCCAGTCTATTCGCGCTTCGCTCGCTGGCTCTCTCACGCTTTCATGTTTCTCTTCTACTGGTTTCTCGGAGGTGAAAATGAAGAAATCAAGAATTCATGCTTGAGTGTGCTTGAGTTCAAAGGAGCCCACACAACCGATCTTTTATCAAGAGAAACTCTATTAAGCCTTGGAGCACCCCGCTTATTTCTGGATGCCGACAGCAATGTGTTTATGAACTCTGTTATGAATACTGGGCCCACTCAAAGTGCCCACACAACTGATCGCTTTATAGCGGGAAAACAAAATGCCCACAAGCTCAGTGTCCTCAAGTATTGACCAAACGCTCAAGTTTATACAACCCTGTCCCACCAGGCAAAGCATGGCAAGCCATCCTAATAATAAAGTTTGGCTACTCCCTGCAGTTCACAAGGAGACCCCGCTTTTTAGTACTGTAGATTTCACCAATTTGGTGGAAAGCAGCCTCTGCACATGTCCTGCTCACCGAAGTTCAAAGCCTGCTGCAAAGGAGCTATTCAGATAGTTCCTCCAGCAGAGAGCAAACTGGTATTTGACAACTGTTACTTTCTAGCTCCAAAAAGCTTATAAATACATATGCAGCTTTCTCCCCTCATAGATAAATGAGAATTTGTGCCCTGAATTACCAGTGACTGGCTGTTTTAGCCAGGTCAGAGTCTAGGCTATGCAAAGCCCTATTTCTCAGCCATCTGAAAGCTTGGGGCTCAAATTTGTGAAAGCATGCTGTCTCCCAACCAGCTAATAACGCTCCCAGGAACAGTGATAGACTCGAGTCTCAGAAGATCATGGATTTCAACGGAGCGTGCCACAACCCTCATTCGATTCGCGTTCTCCTTTGAGATCTCTTGCCCCAGAAAACTTTCAAAGGATGCTGAATCTAATGTCTCCAGAATTTGGAGAATATTTGGGAAAGCAGAGACTGACCTCTCCGTTCGGAGAGCAATACTCGCTGCCTCACCTATTTAGCGAGGAAAATGGACATGCTGGCCCAAGAATGGCCCAGCCTCCTTCTTTACGTGTTGGCTCTGATCCCTCAGGTCATCAGATAAATCAGAGAGGAACTCAGAAACTACAGCCTTGTCAAAGAGATGTGTCTATGCTCTGAAATAGTCTTTGTTTCTGCTAAGTGTACTATCCCAGACAAAACCATATTCCATGCGAGGTATCAGTGATATTATCATCCATGCAAGAGTTGATGAATGAAGGACTCTACCCCTCCCCTCTTAAGACCTATGTGGCTGCTATAACACCCTCACATGATCTTGACAACTTGGTTGTCCATTTCATGAGGGGAGCTAGGTGTGTGAGACCTCCTCTACACACCATTCAGAGTGCAGGTGATGTGCTTCTCTGTACTACCCCCACAGAGGGAGATCGGGGTTTTAACCCCCTCTGCCCTGAAAGCTTATGTGCAGTGGTCCACCACCTTTAGACGGTCAGACCAGCTATTAGTTTGCTTTGGCATCCGTTCCAGAGGGCTATCGGCCACAAAGCAAAGGCTTTCTAATGAGTTGTTGATGCTATCTCACTAGCTTACTCTTCCTTGGGTCTAAACAGCCCCAACGAAGCAAGAGCCCGTTCAACTAGGGGCTTTGCCTCATTACGGGCGTGGTCTAGCAACATTCCCTAAAATAATTTGTGAGGCGGCTGGCTGGTCTTCCCCATCCACATTTACCAGGTTTATAATCTGGATGTCCCGGCATTACATGCCAGGCCTTTCTCTGCATAGGGGCTTACTACTATGTGGTTCGATATGTCTTTGGCTGTAATGCACCCAAACGTCAAACCCAACTCGTGCATCATTTAAAGCGTTGCTTGACTGCGCAATCTCTGTGATGACCTTTTAGTGGGGCGTTACTTTCCCCGCCTTACTTATGCAATTGAATTTCCCGGCTTATTGCCTGGGCTCGCTTTCACTTATTTGGTCGTTCTTCCGTTATTAGCACGGCATGTGTTGTGTGTTCCCATAGTGTCTGAAATACTGACAGATAACCTGTAGGTTACTTCTGTAAACCTGATTCCCTTAGAACCCTTTCAATTTTTCCCTCTTGTTATATTGCAGCCATTTGCTAAAAATCGTTTAAGTTCATTTTTTACCTCATTAATGTATGTATTAATGTATTAATCATTAATGCACACAGCACTGCAGATTTACAGAAAAACATAGAATTGTTGACATTTTTTCAGATTTATTAAAAAAGATAAACTGAAATATCATATGGCCCTGTGCTGTGTCACTCATTTATAACTTAATTTCTATCCATTTCTTCTGATCATTCTTGAGATGGTTCTACACCTTTAGTTGGGTCCAGCTGTGTTTGATTGTACTGATTGGACTTGATTAGGAAAGCCACACACCTGTCTAAATGAGACCAGCAAATGAGAATCATGAGGTCAAAGGAACTGACTGAAGAGCACAGAGACAGAATTGTGGCAAGGCACAGATCTGGCCATGGTTACAAAAAAATTTCTGCTACATTTAAGGTTACAAAGAGCACAGTGGCCTCCATAATCCTTAAATGGAAGACGTTTGGGACGACCAGAACCCTTCCTAAAGCTGTCCGTCTGGCCGAACTGAGCTATCGGGGGAGAAGAGCCTTTGTGTGAGAGGTAAAGAAGAACCCAAAAATCACTGTGGCTGAGCTCCAGAGATGCAGTCGGGAGATGGGAGAAAGTTGTAGAAAGTCAACCATCACTGCAG
>JAUCMU010000121.1:151812-187962 GCA_032275025.1 Enteromius treurensis | reverse complement strand
TTTAGATTGTGTTAAACAAGTGTAATTTAATCACAATAAACAACGTTTTCTTCCTGAGGTGCTTACACTTAAAATGACAACGCGTCTCCGCCATTTTTTGAATATGACGCCTCCTCTCCTAGAGCATTATGGGATAGGAAAGTGTCCATGGTATGCCTTCTATAGAATTCGGGCGGAAGCAGTAGGTCATGTACTTCTCCCCTACTGAATTTCGAATGCTATTTATTCGGACATACTACTCGCCTCGCATACTGTTTTTGGCGTACTAAATTTTATAGAAGTAAGCGATTTCGGACGCAGCACCAGTGTCCTGCAGAATTTAACTCCGACCCTAATTCAACACATGCACCTGAAGCAGCTAATCAAGCTCTTACTAGACATGTCAGAAACTTCCATGCAGGTGTGTTGAGGCAAGTTGGTAGTGTTGCCATTGTAGCTATGTTGTAGCTAGATTAGTGACTTCCCTTTTAAGGTTTTTTTTTTCTTTTTAAGTTTTTTTTAAGGACAAATATGGCAACTTCTTGGACAAACCTTATCTAAGTTCTCGTCTTCCCACCGATGTATATTCATCATTACATAGATCAGTGAATTTGCCATTATAGTGACATTTAGCTACCAGTTTTAGCTACTTTCAATTGAAAGCAGTT
Organism: Enteromius treurensis; assembly: GCA_032275025.1. Taxonomy (NCBI): domain Eukaryota; kingdom Metazoa; phylum Chordata; class Actinopteri; order Cypriniformes; family Cyprinidae; genus Enteromius; species Enteromius treurensis. Next base: position 187,315 of record JAUCMU010000121.1, on the reverse strand, counting down.
GGCAACACTGCAAGTTAGAGCTAAACTTTGCAGGATAGCGGCCCTCCAGGACTGAGTTTGGACAGCCATGTTTTAACACATACCTTTGATTGCACTCTAATGTGACACTGGCTGACTTGGTATTCAATATTAAAAACACAGAGTGCCGCAGAGAAATCTAACTGTTCATCAGGGCAATGTGTCACTTTCCCCTCAATGCTCGTCCACTTAGATGAACTTAGAAGGCTGAATCTACTGAAATATGAAGTCACCACAAAAACTGCCAAAACACATTAATTATTTACTTATACACACACATATATATATATATATATATATATATATGTGTGTGTGATAATCATAAAACAAGTTAAGAGGTCAATTGCTGATAAATGCTGTTACTGTTAAATGGATGTTACTTAAAGTTGTGAGGAGAGGCTCAAAAAACTTGCTAATCAAGAAGCTATTTGGAGCCGAGCATATAAATGACCTATCTTTATATAATGTATTTTAAAAACACAAATATATGAATCATATGCTAACTTCTGCGATTCATTTTCAGCCAGGAAACATGCAAATCTGCTTTGGATTTCTCAACACGGCACGATCAGTAGCAAACAAACTCTAAGTTAATCAAGGCGAAGGGGTGACACCTGCTCATTTAGGCTCAAACAGTCAGCTATTGTGGATGTATTTGTGCGCTCATGTGTATGTGTGTGTTAATGCAGGAATCCTTATTTTCTGACTGAAGATGTAAACAGTTTGCAATAAATAGTGGCATAATGCATCATGGGAATGTAGACCAGTAATTTACCAGTTAATATTACAGTTATTTCCTTTAATGGGCGCTAAGAGTAATTTACTGTAGTTTATTATTAGTGCGGCATTACCTCACCTCATTTTACAGTAAAATACCTTTCACTGATGTTGTGTGTTGTGTGAAGCTAAATACTACCAATTTTACAGTGGTTTAACAGTGTATCCATCTACCATACAACTATCTACCCATCTATCTTCCCAAGTACCTAACTATCAATCCATGCACTGCCCAATTATTTACCCATCTATCTAGCCAACCATCTACATAACTATTTACATATCTATCCTTCTGCCGCACAACTATCTACCCATCTATCACAAGCCTAGCAACGCCACTGCACACACACCCAAAACTGTCCAGAGAGCAAAAATTAGTCAGTGATTACATATCAAAGACCTTATTTGCACATTCATATTAGTCAGTTCTATACACCGTTGCACTTCAGTGAATCCAGTGGCAGCTTTATAATGACCTTCTGAGAATGACAAACAACCAAGCCTTGCCACTCCTCCCTTGACTGAAAGAGACCTGTCATCGCAAAAGCTCCACAAAAGCCCACTAAACCTTGATCTGAACAGCATAATGCTTGCAACGTGTTTCCCTTTCATTTACGTTTGTGCCTACAAGCAACAATTAACAGAAGAGACGCAGCAGTTTCATTTCACTGTGGCAACGTCAGTTTCTGTCACACTTACTGTAAGAGATCATAATGGCCACGTATGCAGCTGTGCGTTACAGTCATTTTACTGTAAAGATATATGGTCTGCGACTCGTTCTGATTACAGCGCTTGTAAAAAGAGAAGTGATATGTGAGATGTTCTTGCTGAGCGTAGAGAAACCAAATGATTTATTTGCATTTGCATCGTCCCATCTTTTACCAGTTATTTTCACCCCTTCACACTCGCTTTTTCTTTAATCAATCATACAGTGATCATGGCTGGATTTTACACATACACCCAAATGCAACACTTGGCTCTATGAGTTTGACCCCGTCTCAGTTAAAGCCTGTCTGTGATCCTGCTTACCTAACTGTCTAAACACACACACACACACGCAATCCTCTGCCTCCCGGAGAAATGCGAACATTTGCACGGAATCTGAAAGCCCTGATCCCCCCGCTCTCTCTCCCTCACGCATTCAGAGACAGGCACGCATGCATAGGCTTAAACACACACGCACATGCTGGCCTTAGGGGAGGATGTCTGCCACCAGTAGGAACGTGTTCCCGTGACAGTGATGGCCCTCGGGGAGGCCTATGCCCCTGGCACTGACACATTCGCTTAGTGCTCAAACACACTTACGCATACCCACTGCCCTCCTCACACACATGCTTACACACATACCTTGTACCAAGCTGGATGGATACTTCAAGACATGAAAGATGAAAGACAAGACTGTTTCTACATTGCTTCTCATGGGGGAAATAGAAAAGTTCACTATGTATAACCTTCAGTGAATAAAAGAAAAATCACATATTCAGATTGAGAAATTATTTGACTGACAGGTCATGGCGGTCACGCGTTTTTAAGTGTGCAGTGTGTAATTTCTGTGCTATTAGCAAAATTGCAAAATAGTGATTTTAGATAAGTCCTCTTTCTCCATTGTCTGACAAACAGGCAGTCCCAAATCATGCCACTGTTGCTGCAATTACTAAAACAAACAGACTGCAGTTCCTTTTAATGCTGCTAGTTGTGCAGAAATCACACACTTCCCATTTAAGGTCATTTTGAAGCCAAAGTCTTTTTTTATGTCTTTTTAATTGATATGACGGCGCTTGCCACAATTCCCTGGGACAAGATGAATTAAACATATGACTCATAGCAGGGGGCTGAAAATAACAGCAGAGGTCTTATCATGGAAAGAGGCATAATTAATTTAAATGGAACCTTTCTGCCTTCATCAAGCATCAGGGGTTATCGTCTCATGCACACCGGGTAGGAAAGAGCGGTGTACGTGCCATGGTCTTCAAAAACAGACCCCTAATCTTTTTTTCTACTCACCCCTCCCCTTTTCTCGTCTGCCTCCATCAAATCCTGTGTCAGAAATGGGTCAGTGTTACAGGCACGCAACATACCCCCAGTACCTTCACAAATGACCACACCCCCTCCGACCGTTACACAAAGCAACCTGTTATCAATTTCCTCTGATAACTCTGTATTTAAATCATTTGAGACACAAAGTTGCTTGACAAATAACAGAACTATACCTGAACTCATGGGTACTTTATGTAAATGTAACAGCATTGTACGCCGTTTTAAAGGGAAAATGCACCCAAAAAAATGAAATAATTTTTTTTGACCTTTGTGTCCTTTGTTGTTTCCAATGAATACAAAAGAAGAAATAGAAATTTGTTGTTGTTAACTGTGATGATAAGATTTCCACATTTTTAAATCTCTCTCTTCATCTCTTAAAGCTCTTATATATCTAGGAGGAACTGTTTTAAACTTTTTTGTATTGTTTTTTTTTTTTTTTTTTGGCACTTAACTATGAAATGTCATTTTACGTAACGAGCATCATACATGACCATGGAATACAAAACCAATCATAAATAGCACAGGTATATTTGTAGCCATAGCCAATCAAATTTTATATGGGTCAAAGTAAAAATGATTAGTGATGATTTATGATTAGTTTTGCAGTTCAAGGTCATGAACCATGTGTGTGTGTACATACATATATATAAACGCATTTAACTTTTTGTCATCCTAACAAGAAGCTCAATAAGGACATCAAATATTGGAGACAATTTGTTATTGTGAATGGTAGTTATGGCTCTGTGAGTAAACAATTACAATTTTTGGATGAACAGTCCTTTTAAGGCTCCAGCATCCAGAACTGGCTCCAGAGTGAGTTTCTTTGTTTTTGATCTTCTCTCATCTCCTACTACCCATGAAATAGTCACAGACACTGCTGATCATGTAAAGAATAAGCAGCTAAGGAATTTCTCCTTGATTTTCCCCTCATTTCTCTAAACTGTGTTTCCGAGCAAGTGTGATTGGAGCATAAGAGGACGGTTCGTGACTGCAGCTTTGTGGATTTTCTGGGAGATAAAGACCCCCCGTGGTGCTCACTGTACCATGAGCCAATGCTGAGATTCTCATCTGGACCCACAGTGCCAACACATTACATGACGGCAGGATGGCCGTTGACAGGGAAATTGGGAAGAGTGGGGGGTTTGTAGACTAGGACTTGGGGCAGGGAGGGGGCAGACGATGGCCTTCAGCAGTCATGGGTGAATTTGACGCCTGAATGAGTTCTCCCAATTCCCTTCTTCCTCTTCCGCCTTTACGCACACTTCCTCGCATGGAGAGAGAAGAAGGGCAGTGGCAGAAGAATCACCTTTGACCGCATGTTGATCTACAAGCCAGTCTCTATTTGAAATGCTTCCTCTAATAAAAACATTCATTCTTGCGTTTTGAGTAATAGTTCACATATGCGTCATCATATGGAGCTCTGGATGGAAAACAAAAATCTTTAGACATCCTCGATAAACCTCTGATGAAAAAAAAAATGAAGGTAAAACCGGAATTTCATTCTTGCTGTTTAAACAACATGCTTTATACTGCAATTCCTGATAAAGTTAAAAGCTATTCACATGTTATTTTCACACCAAAGCCAAATTATACTTGTATTTTGCACTAGACCAGTGTTTGTTTTAACCCAGCCGAAGATGAGCCGGTGAGAGTCGAGAGAAGGTGTTGTGTGTGCACAGAGGGTGAGCAGCGGGGGGAGCTGAGGACGCTATCATGCCATTAAACAGGCAACACATGCCGCCATTATCCCCCCCCCATGTCTCCCAAGGTAGAAAAATGTGGCTGTTTTTTGTCCCATTCATTATTTAGAGAGCAGCAGAGCTAGAGAGAGGCACCAGAGTGAGACTCCATCATTTCTCTTGTCACATCGGAACCACTTGCCACGCTAACATCAAAAATAAATAGAGGGAAGGCTGAAAATCATAAAAGAGGCAGATGTGGGTTAAAGTCAGGAAAGAAAAAGTCAATCAGAATTTACAAATAATAGGGAAGTTAGAGTAGGTGTGTATGTGTTTATTAAAAGTCAAACGTACTTTATTCTTTTTGATTGACATCTGAGACAAAAAATGATGTGCGTGAAAAACACTTTTTTACAAGGCATAAAAAAATAGTTAAATTAAGTGTTCATAGCCTAAGGATAATAATAGGCGTTCTTGACCTTGTGTTTACCCTGTGAGTGGCACGCCATGAATCTGACACGGAACACAATGCTAAAAGGAGTTCATTTAAATGGGATCCTCCCTATGTAAAGAAGTTTCATAAAGCTAGGCTATCTAGGGCAAAATGTGCACATGACTTAGTAAAACAAAAAAAGCATGGTAAGCGTAGTTTGGTATCACACTGACTTGAGTTTCAACTCCATCTATGAATCAGAGAGTAGAAATATTCAAATATAAATACGAAAGGTAAGCTGGTTTAACAAGCGAGCCTGTTGTGGAATCGTGAGAGAAAAATACAGGCGTCAAAAAGGCGAATGTAGAAAGTCTGAATGTTTTCGCTACACAAAGTAGGTTTCGCTAATCTAACTCCTCTGAATGACCCAGTGCAACGTGACCTCTTTAGGACAAAAAGGCACCTGATAAATCAGAGAGAATGAATGCGGATCTTCTTATATCTCTTGCCAGCTGCCCCTGAGCATAGCGGATCACAAAGGATCAAACTTCCATCTCTATCATGCAGAGATGTGAAGTGTCTGTAATTATAATGGTGTACAATAGCAACCAAATTGAGAACCTATGAAATTACATCTGCACAGCAGGGGTGTAGAATATGTCAAATTAATGTTGTGTACCTGCTGTATTTCCAGAGGCAGGGGGTATGAGGGGATGTGTCTCTCCATTTCTTCTTTATCAGCCCTCTCCTTCGGTGTCTCCTCTATAGGAAAGAAGAAAAAGAAATGCTAATCTTACTGAATTTACTGAAAGACACGCTAAATCACAAGCCATCACATAACCTATCAGTTATTGCTAAACCAATAAAAAATGTAACTCATATAAAATAACATGAACATTAAATTAAATAAATAAAAATCATCTAACGTAGTTGTTGAGTCAACACTCCCCATTGTCATTCAGATTAACTTAATGTACTAAAATATTACAGTTAATAAAAAAGTTTACAGACGCTAAATTTAAAGTTAAAAACTAAAGTAGCCTAGTATATGATACTATACGGCACAAACATGACCCAAATAAGCTAATATAACCAGAGCAAAAACGTAGTTTCCTCTCATATCAAGACATTATTGACTTTTAATAAAACATTCAGGAGTCACTTGGAGTTTACTTTTCAATCCTTTCGCTATAAACGTTAGCAGAATAGCAAAAGTGTACGTTAAGCTAGTCTCAACACCTAACTTACTTGTTTGGTGAAATATGTCTGATAGCTTAACAGTTTATTGAAAAGACTCGGGTTTGAAAGTATAATTGCATGTAAAAAGTACTTACATACCCATTATTTTGCCACAAAACGGCTGATTTCGGTTCGTTTAAATCACTGCCGTGAAAAGCAAGCCTTTGGGGTGAAACTTAAGCGTTACGCAGTCACCATGACGACAACGGCCGTTTCTACGCAAACGGCGTAGACAATAGAACGCTCTATGAACTGTTTGAACTGGTTGAGTATTCTCAGAGCAAAGAAGCGTGATTCATTTACCCAGCCCACAAACTGACGAAACGTTTTTTTAAGGATATTTATTTAAGGATCCTCCTTAGACAGTGTCGTGCCCTCGTTTCGCTTCCTTGAAAGTAACTGTGTAATGGGTTAATAAAATCTAGATTGCGTGCCGTTTTATTGTAAATCGTGTCTAAAAATGCAGATGAGCTCATCTGCTCTGTGCGTCTTCGTGATGGCTGATCCGCTTTTACAGCAGAATAGCGAGGATGTGTGTGATAAAAATAAAACGTGGGCTTTGAGGGGATTTTTTCGAGAAAATCCTCGAAACCCCGTCCTTATGTGTCTCTCTACGTTAAACCCTGGAAGACACGCAACGTCCGAGCAGAGCTTATTAATGGCTTTCAAGATTGAATAATAATGTTACAAACAAAGCCGTTAATAATAATAATAATAATAGGTTATATTTAGGATATTAATAGTAATGACGCACTGCCTGCTTATTAATCGGTTGATGTCGTGTTAATCCAATAGCTCCGACCACTGTTTAATGGAAGTGTGCCCTGGGGGGCTGGGAAGCTTTCGTTTATAGAGTTCATCTAGGCACGCTATGTGCATGGGGAAGTGTGTAATGTAAATAGAACCTTGCAGAAAGGACAAGTCAATGAATGAGTGTGTTTGCGTGCGTGCGTTAGGATATGACTGTGCGTGCGATCCCTTGTGCGTGCCTTGGCGTAAATTTGGACTTTGCGTGAGAGTACGGAAGGAATGGGTGGAATCTATAATAAAACGACAATAAAAATGTACTCAGATTGGTTTAGTAACTTTTAAAATACATATATTTTCTTGGAGGTATTACAGGTGGCCATATTACTTTTTGTTCTGTTGTATTTGTAGACTGTGAACACACACACTAGTATTTGTAAGTGAAATAAACAAAACAGGTACGCTATATGCCAGCTGGGCATAGGGTTAAGTAATTAATCTATGAATGTGTGTCAGAATGTGTGGCATATGTGTCTAATTGATATCTGTGTGCTTTATTTTGTCAGATAACATTTTATTTTGTTGTTTACTCCCTCTGTTGTTTAGTAGGGCATGTTTTCCTTTGTGCAATAAATAGGCTTGCTGAGGTTTGTTATTTGTTTCCACATAGAACCGTTCAGCCTCGCGCTCAGTCCTGGGGGATTTGCGCCTCCCAGGGAACCTAAAAACACCAAATGGTCTTTTCGTGCTGTCTGCACGCAAACCTGTGTTAACCCAATCTTGCAAATCAATTAAAGCCAAATACCCCAGAGTGCAGCCTGGGTGATGGGGCGGGGCGACACGTGTCGCTCCACCCACCCCCAATTCCATTGGTTTATAACACGGCAAATCCTATTGGTTTAGACCCGAGCATGCACATTCCTTTGTGTACGAATTTGTAATTAGTCTGGCTTATTTTATGTGCTTACTCTAGAAATATAGGTCTGTCTAAATTATTATGTTCAGTAACCATGGTAATTTTAGTCAGATGAAGATTTTTTTTCTTACAAATAAACCCTTGATGACAGTAGTTCCGGGTTCAGAATAGCGCTTCATTCACAAAGTTTTCAATACACAAATGTTGATAATTTATAGTTTTTAGTAATGATCAAACACGGACACAAGTGGCTGATTACGTTTTAAAGCACAACCTTTTTTGATTGTTATTGTTTAAAAGGAAGAGTTGCGTCAGTGCATCACAAGCATTGCGTTTGTATAAACTGCTAAAAAAAGGTTTCAGGATGAACTCCTTGTTTACGTTACATCTTGATTAAATATTTGAGCCGATATATTGATTATCTTACAGTTTTTAAATATTCATATCTTATAAAAATTGTCCACATGACAGCAGATATTAAAAATCCAGTTGTGTTTGTGCATATTCTAATCTGTGTGATTAACTCTCGATCACACTAGATATATAGCGCTGCATAATTGTTGAATATTAAATCACTCGAAGCTGTAAATCTGTTCAACAGGTGCGTGAGCACTTTTAAGGATATAGACCTTCCCTGCGGTTCATATTTTATTAAATAGGCCTACTATAATAACTACTACTAATCTGTATCATCAAGTTTGTGCGTATCCACCGATCATAGGCCTAAATATAAATAAGATGCAAATAAATAAATATCGTATAGGCCACGAGCTGCCCCAACTACTTCGTCTTAAGTAAAAAAAATATATTAGTGCTTAATATTTCCGTGGTACAAACAAACAGCGTAGATCTTTAATTAAAACGTATATAGAAGACTGCGCATGCTCATGCCGTTTACTACACCAAAAAGCTTTGCTATATTATAAACCAATGGAATTGGGGGTCGTCCAGGGCTTCTCATTTAAGCTGATTGCCAGTATGTCGCTTTCCATATCAGTGTCGTGACTGCTGTTCACTTATCATCCCAGTTCCGTGAGAGAGGGCAATTAAGTATAAGGCACCTGACGTTGGCTGGGCAGCTTCATGCATGCAAGCAGCATATATAGGGAACAAAACCCATATTTAAAGAGAACAGAGGAGCCCGTGTTGCATTAAAAGAGACAGGGGTATGGTTTTCCATTCATTTTCTTTTTCCTTTAATAAGACGGTAATTGGCTAAGAATAGGCAATAGGCTTACGTACATTTTTGAAGGAGACAGCTGAACTCGTGCGTGTCTGTGTGTTTAAAGATGGAGGAAGGGAGATTTAAAAGAGCCCTTGTGAATAGATTTGCATGAGAAACGCAGAGGCTATTCGGCCCCTCTCACGGCAGCGCGTTGTGTTACACATTTAAGCGGCGGATGTCGTGACAATCCCCCGCCGTATCAGTTCAAATAACCGCTGTGACTTACTGCGCGCAGTCACGCATAAAGTACAGGGCAGGGGGAGCGGCATCAACAACTGCGTCACAACAGCCATAAATCCTGCCTGCTCTTCACCACAAAGAAAACAACTGGTGTAAAATGTGGGCTGCATAATGTTAATCGCTGCATTTAAAGAATATATATCGTTTATAATTATTATGATTATGTATAATTATTTTTTTTTGTCTGTGAATATATATTTCAAATTACACATTGTAGGTAATATAATCATACTACTTTTTGATTACTTTTAGATTACTTTTGACTTATCTCTTTTTTCACATTGATTTAAACATAAATTAGATTTTCACTTTTATTGATCTTGTAATATACTGATAAAACAATTTATATATATTTATTTATTTATTTATTTATTTATTATCATTGCATTACAGCAAGGTTCACAAAAATGTTTATTATATATATATATATATATATATATATATATATATATAATTAATAAATGTAATAAATAGACAACATATTTCGTTCTGAAATATATACATTACATGCATATGTGTTTGTATTTATATATACATAATAAATATACACAATATACATATATTATAAAAACAAAATATTTATTTTGGAGTTGATTGATTGGATTGATTTGGATTGATTAATCTTTTGATAACAGTATATATACATATATACAGTAGTCAACATTCGAAGTGAATCAAAACCTTTCATCAAAGTTGTCCTAAAATCAAAAACAATACCTATTATTGTCTTAGGACAACTTTGATAAAAGCTTTTGATCCACTTTGAATGTTGACGACTGTATATATAGTGTGTTATCGAAAGATTTGTATATTTAAACAAAATGTATAAGTATGCATACAGTATTTTATTTTTATTATTTTCAGATTTAAATGAAATTCTTTTCAGTGTGTTCTCAAACTTTCCATTCATTCATGCACTGAAAAAGATGTGGGTTTAAAAGAAAGACAGAAAAAAAAAGTTATTGGTTTTAAATCGCATTAAGGAAGAATCAGTGCATAATTGCAAGCACGTCACTGACCCCAATAACTGACCCCGGAGACGACACACATCAGAGCTGTAGTTCATGCTGAGTTGTGTAATTAAAAAAGCTAAGGAACAGGTTTGGACTCAACATGGTGACCTTAGATAAACTTTAATGCATCACGTCAAAGAATGGATTAAAATTGCATTGTTAATCATCAACAGAGTGTGCCTGGAGTAGATAAACCATGGAAAGATCTAAGCAATGAGGTTTTCTTGTCAGTAAATCTAACCACATAAATCATCTGCTCCACCAAAACAATCCATCTCAAATGACATGTAACAGGCAACATTAATGGGCTATTTCCACTCAAAATTATTAACCCATAATCATTCTAAATCCTGGGATTACATTTCACACTGTCCATATTGGGTATTCAGGTATCAAAATTTCACTGAACAGTTGGGTCAACGTTCTTATTTGCATATTAATGAAGTCAGTAACATTGAATGAATGCATTTAGGCACACAGATAACCAAAGTAAACACTGTTTAGTTTATGATTGGTTGCCTTTTGCTACAACTCACAATAACATATTAGCACCACATTTAGTGTTAACATATCTGTCAGCACTCCTCAGGAGCAGTATTTTCATAATATTTCAGGATTGAAACATACGATTATTCTTTTCTTAAAGTGCTTTACTCGGGATTGAAGTGGCTGCAGCACGTTTTTTTTTTTTTTTAAGAGTTCTTGTAGTATCTTGTCTAAACGTAGTCCCACTTAATTTTCTGGTTGCTTAAAATGAAGTCAAGCTACAGCTAAAATGGGTCCAACAATAACTAACCCAGTCCCGTCATTAGTTATTCCATTGCCTGAAATGGCTTTACATTATCAACTACAGAAGATTATCAATCCACAAGATAACCCTGCACTGTCTGTTTTCCCATTCATAAGCATTCGTCTGGTTTTTGAAAGAGCTCCAAGGCAAACCTGCCACTATCTTCCTCTCCCTCAACTGCGACTGTTTTAGTGGGCCATTCTCCAGCCAGTTCTCCCAAATCTGATCCGTATCAGTACCTCTCCGTTGGGTTATGTTCAGCAGACCACCCCTGAGGTAGGCGGGAAAGGGGAAAAACAGTCTTCTAGCCCTGAAAGAAAGAGATTCCTCTGTGAGAAGGCAAACACTCTCAGCGACAATAGCTCCTTCATTGGAATGGCTATTGTGTGGATGTTTACTATTAAGCTCTTTGAGAGACCGGTGGGAAAGATTGTTCTGGAAAGAATCTAATCAAGCAGTTAAAAAGGGGAAAGGGGGGATTTAAATGGACTGATTGAAGCTGACAGTAAGGAAGTGGTAGCGTGTGTCCGCTTGATTAGAATCTTCCAAGTTAAGTGTGGCATAAATGTGAGATGCATAATGATAAGGCAGGTTTCAGTTTGCTTCTCAATCCAACATAACTGACTGATCATATCAGCACATGTGAACACCTCGTTTAACCTTTAATGATCATTTCTGTGGAACAAGTTATCTTTGTGAACGTTAAGGAGTTGGCATTCAACATAATTTGTTTAGATTAATATTTCACAAGGGTTTTTGCATGTACGTTTTCATTAATCAAGGTTCACTGCACTGCAATGCACAAGCTCATATGTGAGCCTGGACCCCAAATCCCAACAAAACCAGTCATAGCCTGGGTATTTTTGTAGCAACAGCCAACAATACGCTATATGGGTCACAATTATAAATTGTTCTTTTATACAAAAAATCATTAAGATATTAAGTAAAGATTATGTCCTAACCTAAGTATATCAATATATATATATATTTTTATTAGTAATATGCATGGCTAAGAACTTAATTTGGACAGCTTTTATGGGAGTTGTCTCCATATTTAGATTTGTTTGTTGCACTTAGATTCTCAGATTTCAAATAGTTGTAAGTCAGCCACACAAAACAAGTTCTGAGCTTACCTGTGACATTGTGAATTCATTTCTTATTTGAATCTATACCTCACATTAACTTTTTATTTTATCAGTGAGGAGCAAAAACAAGCTTCCATGTGACACTGCATGTGACCTATTAAGTTATTTTTGTTGATTATGAGTAGGTTGTTGTTGGGCATGGTTGAATTTGAACTCCAGTTTATAATTAGGAACCAGTTTCGAGCCCAAAGCCTCCACTTCATGCGAACATAAAACACTGAATAAATTATGTCTTGTCAACATCAACTATATCAATCAAATGGGAATGGGAGATATTAAACGGTATGACCGTTAAAACTTTGTATGCGACGGTTGGTTTACTTCATAAAGAGTGGCAGTGTCACACGGTTCTGAAATAAACCTATTGTTTAAGACATAAACCAGTGTCCGTAATTAAAGCACTGCTGGAAACACTGCTTGAAATTCCAGCCAACAGCAGTAAAATGGCAGCTCAGCATAAGGACACGAATGTGAGGGGAATTTTAAATCCTTAGCCTTTTCTCTCCGAGGCAGATCATGAGAGGCTTCTTCTGCTTTAATTCAACATGAACTGTTCAGTCCCCTTGCATAAAAGCGTACTCACGTATACACACGCACACACATACATGGAATTCCGGTGACGCAGGTAGTGTGAGACTATGTGCCCCCACTGTTGCCGTGACAACCTGCCTGGGCTTGTTCTGTGCAAGTGGAACGAGCAGCACTCTGATGTCGGATCAGTTGAGCGGAGGGAGCCAGTGTTTGTTCTTTGTCACCTGTTACCTCCTCGCTGATCCCTCTGTCGTTCCCCCCCGCACACTCGAATACGCCGACATGTCGTCTCGCACGTGCCGAGCAGGTGACGTTTGGTGCTTTACACAGATGAATGACACAAAAGCGTATTTTCTTTCTCTTTTAATTCTCTCAATCAACCACATTCCCTCCTCTGAGAGGAAAACGTGTTGCAATATTTTGGAAAAGTGATTGTAGGATTTGAGGTGGGTGTCCAGGCCTGGTTTGGCCTCCATGTTCGAAGCTTGATTGGATTAGCTATATGTTCCTTTTTACGATGTTACCGAACACTCAAGGGGCCTCTAGGGTGACAAAAATCTGCTTTTGTCCAAACCTCTTGCTTAAGGGTTTGTATAAGGTATTGTGTACCTTCGATGAAAACTGTTACCAGTGACTAAGACTCAGGAATGTTTGAAGATGTTAGAAGCTGGATTGAGATCCCTCAGGTTAGGGGGAAGTTACAGTTGTAAGCAACACCCAGACAGGCTAACACTTGACACGACAGCATGCATTCTCTACAACACAGGCCTGGAATCCAGCTGGGCTTTTGAACGTTAGCTTAGCTTGCTGGATTTCATAGGAACTTACGTTTAAGAGAAAGCAATGTGGAACAGCTGGTTTAAAGTAGACATACAGTCAAAAGTTTGAATACAGCCGACAGAATTTAAATATCTTATGACTTTTTGCTCTGAAGGCTTTTGTTTAAATGATTCAAATTAGTTCTGTAATCAAATGTAAGTTGGAACAGATAGTAAAGGAAATGCTGGGGACATGTGTCCAGCATACATGAGAACTCCTTTAAGAGGATGCAAAAAGCTTCGCAGGTGGCTTTCTCATGGAGCCTCCTGATACGTCTACAAAGCTGTTGTCGAGGCAAAGGATGGTTTACTATTACTTGAAAATGTGTACAAGAGTTATAAATAAAACCATATTTAACCATGTCCTTACACACGACTTTGTGTACTGTATGTGGGTGTGTGTTTTGGGGCATAAGGAATGGCTCTAAGGAATCCGTATTAACCCAGATGTGCATGCTCAAATTATGTATTTTGTGTGTATTTAGTGACATGTGTTTTCATCTGTTTTGCTACAATTATTGTTAATCAGGTACATCCTGCACAGCGCAAACAATTTATTTTCAAGCGCACACGTCAGGGTTCTATGAATCACACTGCTGGCATGTTGATCAGCCCTGATTCTTCTGATAACCAGAAACTATGATGCAACAGTCAACTCTACCCTACAAATTTATCAGAGGAGATCATTTCCTTTACGAGAGATGCACCAAAATTAGGTTCTTCACGGATCCTTCCCCTTTGTCTATCAGTTTGTCCCCTCTCACTTAGTCTATCGCTCTCTTTTTTCAGCTTGGTTATATGGGTGGGAGGGATGAGTGTTATGCATATACTGCCGGGGCGTATGCATTCCTGCAGGGCTCAGCATCCTGTTCCTTTTGTCCCCACCTCCAGCACCAGTCTCAAGCTGTGCGGCACGTATGCTGCCCCTAGCTTCACACCTCCCCCTCTTTTTTTACCCTTCCTCTGGGCATCCAGAGCTTCCCATTGCTTCAGTCAGGAAATGGTACCAGGGGGCTTGCTACAACCAGCAACTCTGCACATCCATGAATCAGGTGTTCACAGGCAGCACTTCCGTCCTGGATGGTAGGAGTTTTATTGTTTCCTTGTCTTTTTCAATTGGCACGCTTCAGACGGAAGGGAAAAAAGCAGATAACATGAAACGACAGTAGAGACAGTACAAGACCCTCAGAATCAAAACTACAATTGCTTGCGTGATCATAAAAGCATTTAGCTTCTAGATGTAAGCATGTATGATTGCAGTTGTGTCTCAATCAATCAGGCACTAAGCACGGACTGAGATCTCTGCTGCCTCCTCACATTTGCTCCACCTGTTTACACTAGCAATGAGCCACCCTCATCCACCTCCTTCCTGTTCTCCATTCTCCCCGTCCTCGCCTTTCCTTTACCCTAAGCCTCCAGATGGAGATTTTCAGAGAAAACTACACAGTCTGTCATAAGAGGTCGAAACAGTATGAAATAAACATCATTTATGCACTAGTGGTGGTAATCATGTTTTAGGACACCTATAGCCTACTGAGTAAGCAATTCATTGGCATGTCCTCCACAACACCCAAGATTTACTGCTCAGATAGAAGCATGAGTGAGCGAGCTATTGGAATAAAGGAGGGAAATGGAAGCAGAGCTCTGGACTTAGAGGAACTTGATAACCCTTTGGCCTCTAGATAGAGATGCTATATATTCTTCAGTCCAATTCAGGCTCTTATCAATCTTCAGCCCCATTCCTGGATAGCCTTGGCCCTAGCCTCCCTGATCCCCCTATCCACTACCTGACCTGCTCTAAAATGCAATTAGAGAAACAGACAATGACAGGTAGACGGCTCAAAGAAAAGTGAAAGAACGGCTTGATTGCTCCGTCAAACTACCAAGCCCTTACAGAAATCCAAAAATACACTTTCCTCACAAGAAGAAAAGAGATAAAACAGAAGAAAAGGGCACTAGATAAAAGAAAATGAAATGGCAAGACGAATTGGAAGAGTGCAAAGAAGGAGGAAAATCCTGAGCTTGACCATGCATGGAACATTGGCTGTTACAGCCGCCTTCTTCAGGGCAAAACGCAGGGGTCATGCGGAGCAGGGCTGCTTTTAAGGTCATGCTAAGTTCAGGGCACAATCTCCTTCCCATATTTGGTCCACCCCTGTTGCTCTTAAGGGCTTATGGTAGAAATTTGAAATGAGGAAAAAAGTGGGCTGGAATGTTCATTGGTTGCAGCTGGGCGTCATTGGAGCAATATGGAACTGGGCTCAGCAGGAAGTATGGGGATTCAAGCATCATGGAGCTCTCTATGAGCCCTTTTTGGCTCTCCCCAAGCCTAACCTTCTTCTAAGAAGCAAACAAGAAGTCAAATATTTGAAATCAACATGAGAGGTCAAACATCTGAAATCATGCACATTCTTTGCCTGTCTCTTCCAAACACACCTTGAACAAATAGGTTAAGTTTCTCGTTTTTAGGGTCACATCCCAGCAGTTTGTAATCAGTGACCTCCCTCAAGGGGAGACCCCTCTTGTCTTCTACCCGCTGACTGTCCTTTGCTTTCCCTGCCACCTCAGTTGTTCCAGCCCCCGGGATGCAGAGCAATAGGGTGCTGTAATAATTCCACAAGGGCAGTCAGGACGACCAACAGCACCTGGCTTTTGCACAGGTTCCAGAGCTGTTTGTGAAGCAATCCAACACTTTATATTTGGGTAAAGTTCTGGATATTGTGCCACATTGCGACTCAGCCTTATTACTGAACATTACTTATCACAACATAAGGTCAAAGATGTGTAACGTTCCGACTGAGAAACAAAAGGGTAAGACTGAGGGTTGCAATAGGGGTTGGGTACTTTGTTATCAGGCATATCGGCATAGACTTCGAGGGACCTGTTGTTTCCTAAACTGGCTGGCTCCAGAGTGGGGAGGGTGTTCCCTTGCTGCCTCCTTTCTCTTTCTGGTACTCTGGGATTCATTAAGCATGGAGCTTAGGAACCCAGAGTCCTCTGGAGAAAAATGGCAAGAGAGGGAATCATGTGGGTTAACAGAGCAAGATAAATATTTTTCTTTCCTTGAAGATGAATCACATCCAACTCCAGGGTTGGTTGATAAGTGTGAACCATTCTGTAAATCTCTGCTAGCAGTGTCTGACTTAAATCCCTTTCATTCTCTGAATGTCATGAGATGCCTTCTTTGTTGTATCATCAACCAGATGTATCTAGACACTCAAAGGATAAGCCTCTGTTCCTGTCATCATGTTTTCATTGTCATGTTGGCACCACCCATGTAACAATGTTGTGTTAATTGTTAGATAACCACAGGGTATGATTAAAAAGTTCAGAGGCAAGTGAGGTCAAAGATGAGCGTCGCATTTATAACATTGCAAGTCCGGCCATATAAACAAACACCAACTTAACATCAGCCAATGTTCTCTTTAAATTGTTTTTATTTACTTGTTACATTGACTAACATAAATAAACAATTTATTTATGAACAAAAGGCACACAGTTCAATTATAAACAAGGAGAACATATTTACAACCTCGAACAAATAGCAAGTATGGAACGCGAATGGCAGCAATGGAAACGGTGAGTTTTTGGGGGGAAAAAAAGAAGAAGAATGTGAAGTCGCAGCAACAGCCTCGAGTCCGAGTGGCATGTCATTGATGTGTTTCTTATTAATGTGGGTTCCAATCCATGGTCATGGAAGCCGCAGCAGAGACACTCATCCACACACATGATTCACACACTAAACTGTCCAGCACACATACACACAATCCCCATTTGTATTCAGAGGGGCATCAGAAGACAGGGCCCTGAAAGGTCACACAGAAACCCTCACACATGACTGAGGGTGGTTACCATATCCGAACATATCCCATATGGTTCATGAGTCCCTTTCAGGTTGCTGGCGCACAACTACTCTGGCTGAATGCGCACACAGGTCTCTTGTGCAGGAATCCAGATGTGCAATGATCTTCAAATAGCCACTGTATTGCCCACCTCTTCATACTGAATGATGAAGTAAGGATAACTCTGATCATCGCTGAAGATGACAAAGATCTGTGGGTCCATCCAGTTGTCCACGCAGGAGTCAAATAAGTCGCTGCAGGCGTCTCTTGGATTTAGGGGAGGTGGTCGGCGCATGGAAGGGTTGCCCACTGTGAACTTGCCCGTCAAGACTTTGGCCAGAAACATGTAGTGCACACCTCGGGCTGAGCGCTTGGAGAAGTTGTGAGAATAGACAGCCTTGCGTGCAAAGTAGCTGCCTTGGCCGAACATGGTGGCGTGCTTGCCGCACACACGTGGGTCAAAGTTGTGCTTACAGATGCCCTCCACCACATCCTGGGACGTGCCGTGGAACAGGTGGCGTTCGTTCAGCATGCGGTCCATCTCTGACATGTGCCTTGACATGTATTCTTTCTTCCTGTAAAAAGAAAGAAAAACATACATTTCAATTAACATAATAAAAAGCCGTAACAATCGGAATTGACTAAAGACGCAAAGTGAAGGATTAGCGCTGAAAAGGCCATTTACATTTTTGTGCCTGACCTTATTGTATATGTGTTTTGAATTCGTAGGAGTTTCTCTTTCAGATGCAAAATTGATGGGAGGAATATTAAAATAAATCAGGCAACGCGATTTACTACTGTTTACTATCTTATCAAATAAGCCCCAAATAAGCATTTCTTAAAGCAGGTGGTAATTTGCACTACTCTTGGAAGATTGCACTGGTCATTATGGAAATGATCTGGCTGCACTTGTGTTCTTCAATGTAAGCATTGTCAGTAAATCACCTCCCACCTGCGCTTTTATGAAATTGCATTCTAACGCTATTTTGCCGTTTAGTAATTCTTTGCACTATTCTTTTAGTCTGTACAACCTTGCATCTAATAAATCTTCTGAAAAAACAGGTGTTGGAAAGAATTTGATTTTGAACCCGATGTCAACAATTACTGTATGCAAACTTCTAGGACTAAAATAAAACTAACTTTGTTGTGTCTTTGCACAATAACAAGACAACAAGCCATACTCTGGAGCGCTCATCTGTCATCTGTTCAAATGGAAACAGAGAAGTGAAAGGGTACAGAGAGGGTGAGTGAACAGATGAGTGCCAGGGACCTGAGTGAACCCAGTCTGCAACAAGGCTCCATTAGCCCACAGTCTGTGTCTCTATTGTTGTGGGCAAAGGGGACGCAAGGTCAGCCTGGCTGGGAGAAACTCTCTGATCAGTGGAGCACTCACTGTGGCCCTCACTGACCTCAAGTGACCCTACAGCCACTGACAAGGCCCAGTTGTCACAATCATGGACCGACACGCTCACGCGCACATTGCCGAAGAGCAGTGACTCCATACGCGTCAGTAAAGTCATCACTCGTGTTGTTTCAGCTTCTCCTTTCATCTCCTTTAAGCTCTTTTACACCAAGCTACTCTGCCATCAGTCTGTTTTGTTCTTTCTTTTACTGATGCAAACAAATCCTCTTTCATGCTTACCCAGTGACATTCCCTCTCTCTCTCGCTCGTTGGCCAACACCCTGGAAACACTCAGAACTATTGTACAAAAGATCTTCACCTGCACAAGCATATGAACACACCAACCTTTATTCCTTCAGCTCTTTCCCAGGCTACTACAATAAGTGCTTGCAGGCGGATGAACTAATCGGTCGATTTGCCAAATGTTGTAAGGTACACCGCATTGAATCTTTGAATGATATTAAAGAGTTTTATTTGTAAATAAGATATCCACACCTTAATATTCAGTTGGCCTTTCAGGGATATATAGGATTTCACATTACATTCACATCAATAAATCAGGAAAACCATCAAACTATACATGAAAGTTTTACTTTATTGATCTAATGTTGTTAATGTTATACTTATTGACTTACTGAGTCTATTCCTGTGTAAGTGGATGACTCTATCGGATATATACAGGGTGCCATTTGTCTATGCATCTCTGCCTCTGCTGAATTATTTTTATAACCGGTGGGATAAAATGACTCGCAAAACGCGCTTTGAAATCCCGTTCTGAATCAAATGACTCGCAAAACGCGCTTTGAAATCCCGTTCTGAATCAAATGACTCGCAAAACGCGCTTCGAAATCCCGTTCTGAATCAAATGACTCGCAAAACGCGCTTTGAAATCCCGTTCTGAATCAAATGACTCGCCAAGCTCGCTTCGAAATCCCGTTCTGAATCAAATGACTCGCAAAACGCGCTTCGAAATCCCGTTCCGAATCAAATGACTCGCAAAACGCGCTTTGAAATCCCGTTCTGAATCAAATGATCCGCAAAACGCGCTTCGAAATCCCGTTCTGAATCAACTGAATCGCAAAACGCGCTTTGAAATCCCGTTCCGAATCAAATGATTCATGAGCCGATTCGAACACTTATTTTGCGATGCAATGGTTTAACTGACTCTGAATTTCAAAAAGCTGGTATGTTGATACATTTTCCGTCGAATTAGAAACATTAAATGACATGACACCTAAAAAAGAAGGTTTTATCATGAGATTGTTTAATTTATCAGAATAACTACTAATTTATTAATAGTTTCTGCCACCAATACCAGTACAATTTCACAGTTCCCTGTAGCAATTTCGGTATCAAAACAAACACTATTTGATGAACTGCTCCAAAATTAAAAAAATAAAGGCCTGTTACAGTTTTGTTGTTGTTTTAGTAACGACTTTTGACAGCACTATCCAATTTACCTCTATTTTTAACGGAAAGAACCAGTTCCACAGATAATTTAATAATGATAGTCAACAGAAGAAAAAAAAAGTTAAACACTTTCCAAAACACTTTGCACATTTTAAATATGTAGCATCCTTTATATTTCAAGTAAGGGGATTCATTGTATTTAAGGGTCCTTGGCACAAAAAAAGTTAGAAAATTATTATGCTAGACTACCAAAACTGAATATAGCCTACCTAAACTGTCACATTATTATATAAATACACTGTCTACTGTGTGTTCGTAAACAGCAATTACTCCAGCACTGGCATTACTACACACACTATAGAAAATATGCAAGGATTAGCTAATCGGTCGCATGCTTAAGATAGCAGTGAAGAGACACGCACGCACAAACACACCTCATGAGTCAGCAGCAATAACTCTTTCTTACTGACTCATCCTTTTTGTGTACCCTTTTTTCCGCGGATGAGGGGCACGACATGTCTTTTTAAAATACACCAAGGCTCTAACGCTAGTACCCTTTCCTTTCTCGCTAACTTCCTCTGAACATGTTCCACATTTCACACGCTGAGAAGTTAACCTCACAGAGCTACCACAAAAAAACATCTGTTTCCGACCAACAAAACTTAGTAAGAACCGTTAACGTGGTTGACACCTAGCAGCTTGAAAGCATACATCAAAGCCTCGGAGTCGTGTTCAGGGGTGCAGCTAAATGCTCACTTTACAGACGTTTATTAAACACAGATCTGCCCTGATAACCTGTTATTGTCTATCTTCAACCAGTTCGTAATGTCAACGTATCCTAAACACTGCTTTGACCCCCGGATAAATAGTCTAAACAACCTTGAATAGCGCAAAGGGTCTAGACATTGTTTGAGAATCTCCTACCGCACCTTTTGTACTTCTCCCAGAGGAAAGGGTTTTGGACACGGAGGATCTTCAGGATGCGGAACTTGGTCTCAGAGACGGTTTTGTGGAAGAGGCTGTAGACGGTTCGGTAGCTGCGGTCATCCCGGGAGACAGGCACCTGCAGGAAGTCCTGACTGTTGTTCATGATTAACCAAGTCTCAGGGTACACCTTGGAAGGACCGTTTAACGTGGGAGAGAGAGGCTGGTTTCCAGAAGTTTCCAGGGAGGAGAGAAATGCGGAGGAAAGGCCACCAAGAGTCCTAAAGAAGAGAAGAAAACATGTCATTAGTATTAGACACTTTTATCCAATGCGGATTATAAAAAAAGACAACAGAAGCAAATGAAACCAGCAAAGATCAGTAATTGCTATAATAAGTCACAGCTAATTTAATGCAGAAGAAATACATAAATACATCTTAAAAAATGTAAAAAAAAATAGCCATTTCACTAATTTCTTCTGAAATGATGGTACTTGTAAGTTCATGAGAGTCTGGAGGTCATGGTTAAACGGAGGTCAGGGTTCAGTCACGTGACTAAACATCGCACTTTCTTTCTAGCAGGTAAAGTTTATCCCTCAAATCAGTCTGACTACCTTATGAGTCATCTTTAAGCTAATAGCTTGCGCTTTCTTCTCTCAACTAGACTGCAGCAATTTTACCATATATTTTTGAGAGGCACTGAGGAAACGCAAATGAAAAGAAACTAGGGCAATCATTTTGAAGAGATAAGCAAACACTTTCTAGAAAGGGGTCTGTTTGTTAAAGAGTGTCTGTGTCTGAATGAAAGGGTGATGTATGCCGCTTGCTGAGCATTAACTCAGCTAGTGCAGGCAACGGTTCGGCCAAATTGTCAATCGCGCTAATGAGTTCCACCCCTGTGCTCAGGACAATGTGTTCCTGATGCTGCAGGACCCTTTGAATGGGTGGAAAAGCATTGCAGTGGCCTCTACCTGACAACAGGAACAGATTGATGGCAACAAGTGAAGCAATAAGACAAATATCATGTCTAAATCAAACATCAGTAGTAAAAAAAGTGTTGGCGACTTCGATTTATTTTCACAAACCAGTTCAGGCTGACTTGTTTCAGTTTAAATGGACTGTTTTTACATATTGTGACCTATACTACTGTCAAAAGGCTAAAATATCATATAATCCAGTTCTGATTATGCTCCATTAATGCTGGGGACTGCTACAGCTACACACTATTGAGAAAAAATACAATGAAAATTTAATTTACATGAAGCTATAAGGGTACATGCAGACAAATATCAACGTGTCTCTGACTCTTCACAGGCCTGAAAGCCTTCTGAAGCCTTCCTAGATTTTCATATGGTCATACACAGTTCTGGAACTCATTTAACCATCGTCCCTTCTCCTTTACCTTTTTACATCTGTTCAATTCTTTTTTTTTTTTTTTCTTTGTCACTATAAATAAGCACAGACGTTTCTCTCTTTCTGAGAATTATGTTGGACTAACTTATTCTGCAGTCCATGTTCTAGCTTAAGGTGAATAGGAATATTATATTCCAGGAAAGTGACTTGGAGGCACAAGCAGTACTCTGAGCAATTAACATAAGATACACGCTTTTAACCCCTCACTGATGGGAATACTGCGAATCCGATATGTTCTTGGCGAGCAGTGAACCGCTTGTGAATTATCTTGGGGTTTCGAAGCGCATAAACAATGGAATAAATTAAATAAAGAATAGGAAAGAATGCCGTGCGTGGCTTTTTTTAAGGTGATTTGAGGAACAAACACATTTTGGCTGTTATGTGATATTAAGTATGAAATTGGAGGTGACTAGAAAATGTTTTCGAACACTTTGCGAGCGCTGGAGGTAAACGGGGATACTCACTGGAGGTAAGGCGTGAGCATGATGGAGGACCTGAACAGCGGGCGTTTTTTGATCTGCCGGCGGAAACCGAAAACAGCATTTTGCTGGAAGCCCTCGCGAATGTTCAGGATGTACTGATTCTGCAGTGTGATGAAACGGACCTCCTTCAGTCCTCGGCCGCTAGCCTCTTCAATCAACTGAACCACCGGCTGTGAAACGGAGAAAGAGAGAGGAAATTAATTCGACAGAGAGAACAACAGAACACTTAAATGTGCTCCGACTCCCACTCAATTCATCCGGAGACCTGGTCAGAATGTATCCATCATAAGAGATTTTCAGAGGAAATATAAAAAGCTTTGTTTTCAAAGGAACGCTTATGCAATGTTCTGATTTCAGGCGCTTGTGAGTAGAACAGGACGTCTTCTCCGGTGTGTGCAAGCCAGTTCGAATTGAGACCCAATACATAACGCAATCACGCATAAATTCTTTTAGCCAACTACACACAGACACACACACACACACAAACATTCGCTAATTCTAAAAATTAGAAAACATGCTATTTAAGTGCTTTTTTTAATCTTAAAAAAATCTTTCAGAAAATGGCTTAAAAGTCTCTCATGCTTAGAAATTCTATATTTATTTGAAAAAACACACACACACAACAAAAATATTAATATCGTGAAATATTATTATAATAAAATGAAATGTTTTTTATTTTATTTTAATTGATTTTATGATGCATTTTATTCCTGTAATATGCTGATTTGATGCTCAAGAAATATTTGAAGAGTTTCTTTAAAAAAAAAAAATGTATTATGTTATCATGTTTTTATTGTGTCAGCTGTATTTTATTATTATTTTTTTTTTAACCTTTGCAGTTTGATTGAGATTAATTGTAATGCACAGAAAAAAAAAACAGATTTTTGAAAATTGTTAAAAAAAGTGAAGGTATATGTTTTTGCAAATGAATTCTTCATTTCTTCTAATCAGTGTTTAAACATTTGGGTTGCTTAGGATCGTTTGATAAATAAAAGGTTTAAATACTTTTTCTTTTTTTTTATTAAAATGAAAATCTTAAGTAAAATTACAATTGTCCGAAAGGATTTATAACAGAAAGATGATGAATGCGTCACATTGGTGTGTCTCACCTCTGAATATTCCCTCCAGCCAAAGTTATCTCTACAGTAGTACTTCCACACAGTCAGGCAGTTAGGGGTGGGGCTTGTGTTTGTGGGCGTGGCGGTGGAGCTGGAAGGCGTGGACAGACGCCTGACGAGGTCAAACTCCAGGTCACAAACTCGCATGGCACTGAAGTCCAACGTAAACACTCGACCGCTGTGCGTGAAACAAAAGGAAACAGATGTAAACACCAAATCCCAAACACATCCACGTGACAGTCACTTACACATAAATAAATAAAAACAGTTGGTTCAGTTCCCAACAGCTAATAATCTGTCCTTGAGCCATGACATCAATAAAGGCCCTTTGAAGAAAAACAAGGTCTTACACCTAATTTAATTTCCACAAAATTCCTTGGGCTTATTAGAAAAATCCCCCTTGGTCTTTGTGGTCCTGAAAAACCCAATGAGGGGCGAGACTGTCCTCCAGACGGAGGGGGATGGAACGGTGACCCCCTGACTGCCCCCTGCGTTCAGACCCTGGCTTTATAGTTCACCCTCTAGGGGTGGCGGCTTGCTAATAATGGCCTCATCGATCACACTTACTCTCCAACACAAAGAGGATTTGGGGTTAAAGGTGAAATGTCTGAGCAAAAGTGGCTCAAATAATGCCCAACACACATGTAGACACAAAATATCGCAAACTATCCAATATATAATGCTCATTTATGAAACGACACAAAACATGAAAATGTGAAGTCGAGGAGTGCAAGAAAAGAGCAATAAACTTACAACAAACAATCATCCTCCCACTCAAACACACCTGTAAAGGTCAAAGACCCAGACAACTGCTGAGTGTACTAGACCGAAACTGCCCGACACACTCAAAATCAACACTCCAGAAAGTTTTGAGAGCTAATCTCAGAAGCTCACCAGAAGGACACGGAGCACTGACAGGATGGGTGGACTGAGGCCTGAAAGAAACACTCACAAGCGAACGTGGCGGACAGACGCGAGGTAGACTAAACACTGGAAGTCCAGAGAACGTTCTAGCAGAGATGATCTCAACAACCTCACAAAAACATACGCACACAAAATACAATTAAACAGCAAGAGGCGGCTTGTGAGCGTTAACAAGCCTCCAAAACATGAGAACATTGATCAAAAACAATTTATGTTGCTATGAATTGAAAAAAGCATAATAAAACGCTCGATCCTTTTTTTAAAGATAGGGTTTTTTTGGGTTATATCTTACCAAACAAGGTCAAAATGACTACCCACAGAGAATAAAGCACCTGAAAGAATAAAGCGCAGCACATAAGCTGCCAAAACTGTCGTCATCATAGTCATAGATTGCAAAGAACAGATAGAACAAGCAAATGAGGATTAGTTATTCGTCTTCCTCACTCACGCTCACACAATGTCTTTCTATCTTTGAAATCATGCCAACAGACACCAAATCTGATCTAAAAAATGCATGACAAACAAAACCAGGCTCAGACTACACATGCACGCATGTGCGTTTGAAAG
Organism: Enteromius treurensis; assembly: GCA_032275025.1. Taxonomy (NCBI): domain Eukaryota; kingdom Metazoa; phylum Chordata; class Actinopteri; order Cypriniformes; family Cyprinidae; genus Enteromius; species Enteromius treurensis. The sequence goes on along the minus strand of JAUCMU010000121.1, from coordinate 161,626 downwards.
AGAGAGAGAGATGCTTATCATTGCTGTGTTAACTGACCTACTGAATTGAGTCAGCCCAAAACACACGTATGCATAAACCAGCCACTCACACACACATGTGGTCTCCATGAGATTCTCTCACACACTCTCCAAATTTAAACCCATTGTGTAAACAAGTTAAAGGGTTACTTCATCCCAAAATTAAGATTCTGTCATCAATTACTCAACCTCATGTTGTTCCCAGCCCATGTGACTTTAATTCTTTTATAGAAAAAAGATTTGTGAGAAGGAAAACAGAAATCTCTGATTTACAAATGAATCGATCCGGCTATTTCACAACAATGCTATAGCTGACTAAAACTAAAACTATTAGCGATTGTTTTCATTTATTGAAAAACACATGAACGAAACGAAAGAAAGCTAAATGGACATGTATTTTTTTTTTTTATTCAGTTACATAAAAATGTATATTAGTCCAAGTTGAATCCAAAAAATAAATACTTGGCTGACTGCTAGCTGGTCAGGCTAGCTCTTGAGACACTGTCTTAACATGAAGGCTAGGTTTATGCAACCGGCCCCTGGTTGGAACTGACTCACGGATGATTAACAGCTCAGATATTTCAATGAAATGTTTCATTAAATGTTTTTAAAAAGTGTTTTTATCACAATTGTGGCTTCAGAATACATAATATATACAGTATATATATATATATATATACACACACACACACACAAGGCACATGTGAACTAATTCAAAGGCATTTTATAGTGTTTATCTTTTGGTCCTTATTCACAATTCACATATTTTTCAATTTAAAATTTCACTGAAGGCAGCCAAACAGGTTTGGAACAACTTGTGGGTTGAGTAAATGATAACAGAAATTCAGGCCCTGAGAGATCATCCCAAAACCTTCAGCATCTACCAGAACAGTCCTTACCCTCTTTTTCATAGCGAAAGACACACACTGTGTCCTCTCAACTGGAACACCATGGGCTTCAATCATACACACCCAGAATCACTCTAAAGCAGCATGTTCAGGACAGCCTGTCTTTTACAGACAGTTCCGGGCAAAAACACACATTCTGCCCTAGCAAGCGGCTTCTGGCTCAGCCAACAAAAACCAACAGAGAGAGCGGCTCCCCCATGCTGGAGACCAGAACACAGCCGTTTCAGCACTTCCATCAGGTCATCGGAGCCAGATAATACCAGTCTAGCAGCCAAACTTGAACATTTAGAGGCGTTAATGTCCTTCAGAACACTAAAAGGACACTAAATCCAGGATTACTGGATGTAGATGTGTGTGTAATTTCACGTCTGGAAAACATTCATTATCTCAAGGGGGCACACGGGGAGAATAAAATTGACAGCTCTGGAAAAAAAAACCAGAGAAATTGAAACAAACAACTTTGTCTCGGATGCCGGTAATTGAAAAACACAAAACCAGATCTAGACAGGGAATGTGAAAGTATAAGACTGAAAACGTCACAGCGAAAGAGGTACAGCTCACTAAATATGACATATGGGAAAGAACATAAAGCTATAAAGTGAACTCCATGATTAAAACGCTGCTTTATCCAACCAGCAGTGGTTTTAGCTGCTTTTAATATTAACTTTTAAAATATATATTTTCAGTGTCCCCCCCGTGACATTTCTATATCGCCGTCATTCATTTTTTTTGGAGCTTTTCTAACTGTGGTGCTTCAATTATATAGAATTTTTTTTGCAATTCTTTTGCAAAAACATTGTTTTAAGTAAAGGTTTTAGATAACAGTAACAGTCTCAGATAATAAGTTTGATTTCATAAGAAATGTTCCTTAATTTTGAATAGAAAGTGGAGCCTTGAGATCCTATAATGGCGCTTTTCCACTGCGTGGTACGACTCGGCTCAGTTCAAATTCAAATTTTATTTGTCACGTTCATATACATACACGGTACGACATGAGGTGAAACGTATTGCACGACTGCCCCAACAAATTGACACATTAAAAAAACAGTTAAGTAAAACAATTTAAGTAAAATTAAAAGTAAAACGGCAAAATAGAAGTTGAATATAAAAGTAAGTACAGTAGATTAATATAATAATATAATTTAAAAAGTAGCTAGCAATTTAAAAAAAAATTGAATAAAAAGAGAATAAAAGTAGAATAGAATATGATATGAAGTTGACACTAAGGGTTTTTCACGGGGTGTTTCTCACATCCACACAATATCCATCATTTGATAGATCTCCTCATAATGAGCAACTTCGCCTGAAGAACTTTATGAAATATGCTGAAAATGTGTCACATGACTGAGTATTAACCATTTCATTTCTGTGTGTCTATGTGTGTGTGTCTCTGAGCCCATTGTCCAATACACCCAGGTGTCCCTATTTAAACTCAAAGGCCTTAAATATACTTGAACCCCAGTAATTGCTGCTTGCAGCTATATTTTATCTTGTATTTGCTTTTGTGCAGTCTTTTGTCACCTCTATAGTGGAGGCCATCATTGCAACTTTTGCCTATTTTTATCATTAGTGGGTTTTAAAACAGTGTGTTAATATTTTCTTCAGATAAAAAAAAATGGGACCCTGAATAATTAATCTAAATATATACATCATTAAAAACTGCTAAAATTAGTTTTATCCCTGGGAAATAGTTCATATGTCTGATAATGTAAGAGACTAAAGGTTAGGGGAGGGATTCTAGTGCAAGGTCTTATTGAGGGGTCAGTTGGTAAGGCGGTTGTAATTAATCTTCAGGTGGGCAAGGAGGTAAAGGCTTAGTGTCTTCATTGAGGCTTGAGCTTCCACTCTTGACTGTACACCCTCAGGGCCCCTAGGGCTATCCTTCATTCTTATTTATGAGTTTCTGCCCTGCTGTGGCACACGACACATCAATTCCTCAAGGTCGAAGAGGAGACACGGCTTACTCTAACACGTTACTGTACACTAGATACAAAGAGAAGGCCATAGTGTGCCTGCTGCTGCATTTCTAATGCAATAACTGTGGGAAGTAGCTGGAATTAAGGGGCAACCGAGGTCCTATAATTTAATACCACCTGGGGCCCAGAAATTCAACTACATTAGAAGACGGTTTATAAAAAAGGACCTTAAGGGACCATAGAGAATGTACAAGGACATAGTTATCTACAGGGCAGTAAACTGAATTATGACTAATCTTTTACATATGACTTGACTTTGGCAGCACAAGGCTGAAGAAGGCATCAAGTGGAACAAACTAATTTCATGCTTGCAAAAAACTGTAAAAAAATAAAAATAAAAATGTGACATTCAGTTGCTAATTTAAGTCATTACTCTGAAGTGAACCTTACGGTGGTCAAGTAGTGTGCAATGCAACAAAATTACCACAACATAATGGAAACAACCCACAACACAGCGAAATTAGTCCTATGCATTGTGTTGTGGTGATTTTATTGTGTTGTGCACTGATGGGTCACAGAAGAATTTTTATTGTTTCATTCATTCTCAGATAATACATATTGTACAGTAATAATCCAAGGCACATCTTCTGTTCTAACATAAAAAAAGAACAAAACTTTACTGTCTTTACTGTAACTGTCTAATAGCACTGATGATAAAAAAGGTAATACAAACCATACCATTCATACCAGAAGACGCAGAGTACCTTGTAATGGTAAAAATAGAAAAAAGTGTAAATATTGTGATACACCTTTACTTTTATAGACATGTAAGAGCTGTGTCTGTGTTGTTTGCATTTTGGGACAAAAGGAGAGTTTGCAAAGCCAAGAACATAAGAACATTATTTTCTAGGTGACACCACTAGCACACAAACTGCCTTTGCTAGCTTTAAATGCATTCCTCAAAGTTTATAAGCTTCTAAGTTTGATACAATAACTCATCTACAGACTTTTGAGACATTAAATCCCCTTGTGCATGTGTCTTAGACCATATTTACACCGCAGTTCTTGATACTCAATTTTGATTTGTGGACTGTGTTGGACTATTTAATATATTTAATAGTTATATATTTTATTCAATATTTATTTATTCAATCTCTTCTTTTACCCTATACACTTGGGGAAACAATCCTGGGTAGACATAATAAGAGGCTGCCAGGTCAGCGAAACAAACCAGCTCAATTACTATTTAAAACAAACCCAAATTGAACCCAGTTGCATTTTTAATTGACGTCCCCCCTGTGTCAAAACAGCAGGGAAGGAGATCACCTTTAATCTGTAGCAAAAAATAATCCAGTGTAAAAACATCTACCAGATTCTACATCAGTAATCACCGTCACTTTTTAGCAATATAAAAGTCGTCTTGACTTGAATATCCAAACTGTCCACTTAAATGGTAGAAACATGCACATATCAGTGTGTCTGGGGAAAATGAAACACATGTTAAGCAGGGCTGGAGTTAAACTCCAGGAAAAACTGCAGGAAAGTGGCTTTAGAGGTCCATAGTTCCCCAGCCCTGACTTGAAGTCTTTACTGAGTTGAATTCTGTTTGTCTGATTTGGGTTGAGTTGTCCAAACCTATTCAAGGAGAACCAATATCCTGCAGAGTTTAGCTCCAACACACTTGCTTAGAAGTTTCTAGTGAGTTTGCAGATTAACTGGTTCACGTGTGTTTAAGTGGGATTTGATCTAAACTCTGCAGGACAGTGGTCCTTTAGGGACAGGGTTGGATAACCCTGCTAATGGAGATATTAACAATGTACCATGCTGGATGTACTCCAGGACCAGGGTCGGGATCCATAGTCTACAGGACTCAGTAAGATATGTTCTCACTAAATCAGAGACTACGTGGGAAATACTTATTTTACAGTATATTGCATTTAAAATGAAACAAAGACATTTCTCTTACCCAAAGTCATCATCTGGTACTGTACCTCTGCTAAGCCATTTTAAAGTGCACGGTGTGAGACATCCAAGATAATTCTGTTGGCATAAGAGTGACACATTTCTGTTGAATACACAGTCATTTGCATAAAATCACTGGAATGGGTTTTAAGCCACTGCTAAACCTTGCAAGTGCTGACAATAGTTCATTCTAATCTGGTTACATCAGATGTCAATTGTCACTATTTCTGGGTCTAAATGTTCCTTCAGATCCCTTAAACAACAAACAATACCGAAGTACTACAAAAGAATGACAAGCCTAACCTCTGCAGACTCAATACTGACAATGCCTGGGAGAAAAGCTTCAGGGCTTGAGTTACTTTGGGAGCTGAAGTTAAAAAAGATCTCTAAGCAAAAATGCCATTGAAGTTTTGATTGTTTTTATGATAAGTTCCAAGGTTACAGAAGTCAAACATTGTTGATATTACATTAGCATATCTGGATGGAAAACATTTATGTTAGTTCCTTGGATTTCTTGCCGAAATCTAGCAAATTTCTGATTGAGCCTCTCTGCAATGTTGCAGGATGTCAAAAATCATCTAGAAAGTGGAACTGTTATTGTACCGTTTACCGTTTTTAGGAACATACTGATGGGCATACAGTATGTCTAAAGTTCCTCAAAAGCATATGACAATCTCCAGTAAAATGCAACTGATCATGTCTTTCTACAGTGGCATGCAAAAGTGTATATTTAACTTTTAAAGTTTGTATATTTTGAATGCTTCTGAATAAAACAGCTGTTTTATTTAAACGTGAGCTGTCCCCTAGAGGCTGTCATGGAGCCAAAAGTAGCCATTTTTTTTCTTAATTGCAGCTGCCTTACACCATAAGTTGAGACAAGCTCTCTGTGATGTGGATTACGCGTCTATATTTTATTTCCATTTCAATAAATTGGTGCATGTGTGAGAGCTGTCACTGAGGCCCTGTTGATTCATCAAGTGCCTAGGAGTTCTCTAGGCGTATAGTGAAATGGAGACTGCTACAGCAGAGATGCGTTACTAAAATAGCAACAGAGTGTTTTGTGCAAAGACTTTTAACAAAATAACATCAGATCCAGAATCAAAATCCAGGTGACAGGAAAAACGATTGAACAACAGAACATCTGAATGCAGAAATAGTGGTCATTTTACAAGGGCAAATGGTAAAACACATAATATGGTGGCTTCACTCATTTGGTAAATCAGACCACTTTTCCATCTTTCTAAATATAAAAATTTACAAGCACAGTATCATTTGGGACAATTTTAAAAATCCTAAAAGTTCAAACAAAATAAAAAAAAATCCACAGAAGAACTAAGTCAAATGCCAGAAAGACCAATGAAAATTCAATAACTTACTTTGGTGTATATGCAAAATATAAAAAGCACATATAAAAAGACTCATATAAAACAACAATAAAAACACTAAATTGACATTGTTAAAAGACCCATGCACCCTCTTTTTTCCAGGTATGGCTGGGATTTCTAAATTGCCTCTCTGTAGTCATTGCATACATGCAATGACTTGCATACACATGCATACACCACTTTTCTGTCATTACCTTCAGCAAGTATGAAAACAATAAGAAAAAAAGCCAAATCCTGGATGTTTTAGACCATTTAGAATCCTAGGATATCAAAAGGTACAAGAAAATAACGATGAAGGTGTGCGTGGTGGTGAAAAAAGAGAGACATTAGTAAACAACAATAAACAAAGTGTGCAATATGTCACACAGTAAGTGCTACAAACAGAGATGACACACTGAAAGGTATGAAGGGAATGATGTTCAGAGCATGTGAGTGGGATGAGCTCTCAGACAGATGACAGCAGCGTCCTTGTTCATGATAGATGTGGCCTGGGGGAAGAAACTGAGCAGGTGGTGATTGGCTTTGGTTTTTAATGCTCTCAATTTTAGTTCCTGTTCGGAGGGAAAAGTGGCCAAGATTAAGACTTTTCTTTGGATCTGTGTAGAGTAGATCTTTGAGGGTAAGTAGCTGCATGTCAAAACATATTACGGTTTCAGTTTTGGGGGTAATTATTAATGGTGTGTTGATCAGTCAGCACATCCATTGTTCTCATTGTACAGCAGTGAATTTGGTCTTCATTTGGCCCAATGAATGTTCATTTTGGTCTTCATTGTGTGAATTTCACCTTGTCTGCAATTTGTGTCTCATATAGCTGTGAATATAGGAGGGTATGAGGTGTTGATTTTAGAAGGGATGCTGTTAAAGTGTGTGTGTGTGTGTGTTATTTAAATTATAGATAGTTCATGAGAACTTTCCATACTGAAGAACAATAATTGCACGAACCTGCCATTTCTGGTCGTCCCTGTTTTTGTGCCTGGAGATTGTGGCAGCTTACAAAGTACTTTTTATTTTTTCCCTTATTCCTTATGATACTGATATTTATATTTCCCCAAATCATCGCTATATAACTTTGATTACAAGTTTCATTGGACTCAACAATAGAACTTGGGACACATACCCCTAAAGGAAGCAAATTATATAATTACACTTTTATCAATTTAAAGGTCAAAACAAATGCATTTTCGTGGCAATTTCCATTAAGTCATGATATTTCTGATTGTTCTGAGAATGTTCAAAAGATTTTATGTCAGGGTTTGTACTGTGTGCAGAGGGAAGAAGGCACGATAGTCATTCTTGCAAGGAATAACAGTCTTTTAATAATAATGAGTTCAGAAAAATCAATCACTGCCGCTCACTGTGCGCAGGGAGAGAAACTAAAAACAGGTTGAGACTCTATGTCCAAAAAACGAGCAAATCAGGATCCACAAAACTCAGTACAGAGTGGGAGGCAGGAAAAATACTCTTCAAACAAAAACAACAGTCGAAATAATATATGATGACAGGCATAGGGGCCTGGAGTAGCCACACTCCGTGAATACGAACGGACAGGTTAGACAGACAGGGAGAAATAGAGACGCCAATCAGCATAAAGCGGCAGCAGGTGCCAAGACAATCTGCGGCGCGCGCTGATCCAAACAAGCAACAGCTGAGCTCAGGCTCAGACACAAAACACAGACACGAAAAAAAAAACATGAAAGTCAAACCCGGCTCATGACATTTTATTTTATTGCACAAACGTTCCATTGTAATAATAAATATAAAAATAATAAATATTATGGGAACATTACTTTTGAATTTTCTAAAAAAAAAAAGTAGTTACTTTAAAATGTTACATGAATGTCTTTTTACAACATTTCAGAAAAAAAGTTTTATGAAGAATATATAATGTTTTTGTAATGAAATTTCGACAACATCATTAAAGGTAAACTTTTTATACAATTATAAAAATTAATGTAACTAGAAGAATCTTTAGGGCAAGAGTTGAGCATCATAAGCTTAAGTACATTGTAGCCCCTTTGAAACCAATTAAGCTCAACTTAGGCTTAAATTTTTTATTTTTTTGGAAAATGCGACCCAGTGTTACAAAAATACGATGGGAGGGTTACACTTACTTTTTAAAAAAATAATTTATTTCTCAATTTTTTATCCTTTTGTTTACAGTGGTTCAAATTGCACACATTTGCAAACACGCTGTAGTGTAATAATAATAAAATGATTTTTCTAGGTCGGCACCAAAAGATTTTGTGGGCAGTGCGCCAACATTTAGTGTCGGTGCTCATCAGGCGTCTCACAGACCTTTCCTGAACCCATTCCCCCTATCTCTACCGCTTTACTTCCTGTCAGTTCTGATCTATCTAATAAAGGCAAAAAATAAATCTTTAAAATGATTTTGCTAGAAGAGTAGTATGAGAACTTCATTATGTCTGGTCTCTCTTATTACCTCAGTGAGCGTTTATCTTTTATGCCTGCACACCCAGGTGATTTAAATGTTTTCAGATATGCCAGTGCGGATTAACAATTTTTGGAAAACGTGAAAACTCTAATAACAGGATTAATGTCTATGTAGCCACATAGACAAAAATGTAGTCAAATTATCCTGGAGGGGATTTACTTAAAGAGTGAAAGGATTTCTGTCTCTGTGTGATTCTTGAAGTGTCAAATCCCTGGATATCCTTAATAGCCAAGAAAGCTTAATACTACAACTGAAGAAAAAACTGGTAAATTAAGAAAACATCTTTATCAGTTTGGCAACACAACCAAATACAGTCAAACAACAAAAACGGCGAATTCTCACAACACAAACAACTCTCGGCCACTGTGTTTTCAGGATCAATCACTTCCTTTGAAGAGTACACAAAAGTGAGTATTACTATGGGGTTTGAACTTATTTTGTACTCTTTGGTACTTTTGATTAATTATGTTAACAGGTGTTACAGACTCCCCTCGCTCTCACTAGTGTTGTCCAGGGCTTCACTGACGTCTACAGAGGACTCACAATGACACCACATATTGTGATGCTTATTCCCAGAGCTCTCACAGAGCAGTGTCTCATAAAAAGCCAGTAATCAAACATCATGTCTATAAAAGTAAAGAAATTACATTTTCTTACGGGTAAGTAAGTATGTTGATGCACAACAATGCAACACTATTTAACCTATTGAGACTCCTGGAGACTCTTCGGCTGGGAAGGTTACTCTGAAAATAATGTAATATGTTACAGATCACAAGTTACCATACAATGTAATGAGTAGTATAACTTTTTTAATTGTTTTATTAAATGAATGTAACTGATTATATCTCATTACCTTTTCATTACTTTTCTAAATTTCAAATGTTTACAACTGTTAATCAAACAGTTAAAGTGTCACGATGTGGGTTTTGCAACACTCGCGCCCTTGTTTCCTCGCGAACATGGAGAACTCGGAGGCAGGAATACAATCAGAACGTCTCAAGGTTATGAATATAACCCTGTTCCCTGAAGGAACGAGACGCTGCGTCTAGTACGCTTTGGGAACGCCCTCCAGCGTGACCGCTCTGAAATGTGTGTAAAACCAGCCAATCGTGAATTGGGACGTCAACGGCGGGTGACGTCACCGGCCAGGAAGTATAAAAGCACATGGAGCCA
>JAUCMU010000121.1:112520-148941 GCA_032275025.1 Enteromius treurensis | reverse complement strand
CACTTGATTTATATAAGAAGTAGGAAACGATGGTGTTTGAGACTCACAGTATGTTATGTCCATGTACTGAACTGTTAAGTCTTTAAATATTTAGCTAAATAAGCCTAGCTTACTGTAGCTGAATAAATTGATAGATAAATAATAAATAGATGATAAGTTATTAGACTAATAAATTGCTATGATGAGATATATCTCGTTCTAATAAAACACAATTTCTCTCTAAAGGGTGTTGAGGGAAACAGAGGGAAGGACAGGGAGAGGGGAGTGGTTGATAAGCCAGTTTCACCTCTCTTTATCTCTCTCGCTACCTGTGAGGTGGAGTCGCGGGTAAATAACCTGTTTTGCTCCTCCTGTAAGCCCTGCTAAAGCGCTGCGTCACTTTTATGTCCCCCTGACCCAATCATAAAGCACCGTTCATCGTCACAGTGACCATGACCTGTAACCGTCTGATGAGTCACCAGTGTCAGGCGCTGAGATCAGCCAGTGCACACACACACACACACCCTCACTTGACTTAAATCGGTGAGACGTACAAAGATGTATTTAAAAACACTATCCAGTAACATTACATTATCTTTAAATAAACTGAAAAGTAAATTGGTATATTAAAGGCACTTTTAAAAACCTGTTTAGTGATGAAAGCTTAAATTAAAGCATTGACTAAAGCCTGAAAAACACTATGTATAGCCAAAGCTGGAGTTTGACAGCAATGGTTGACCTCACCGAGAAAACTCATATTCAACTGCTATATGTGCTTTCCTTCGGATTGCAGTACCAAATGATACAGATCACAAAACCGTTTGTGTTCGTGGACTTACTAAGAGTATGTTTCAAGCTTTAGTTTCACAATTTAAAACCCATACACACAATAGCATTTCAATGAAGTTTGAAATCCAATAAACTGCTCTGTATGCTTACATAGTCACTCCTGTCCTGATCTAAACCAGCGATAAGCAAAGCAGCGTTTCGGCTTCTCTCAGCTGTAAACAAAAAACACGAATGCCGGCTATTTTTAAATAAATATTATTTAAATGCAGAGTACTATATATTATCAGAATGGTCACACTTTATTTTATGGTCTAATTCTCATCATTAACAAACCATTAAGTACGAAATTTGCATCAATAAACTTCTAATTTTTCATGCTTGTTAATACTTAGTTAGGAAGTTGTTAAGCTTTAGGTATTGGAGATTAGGGATGTAGAATATGCTCTCATGCAGAGTATGTGCTTTACAAGCATATAATATACTAATAAACAGTTCATAATAGGCATGCTACTATGCAAATAGTTAAAAGTGAGAATTTGTCCCTATACTAAAGTGTTACCGTCATATGTTTTTATGATGTACTTTAACATCTTATTAAATAAATATTGCAGCTTTTTTGGCTCAGCATTTTCCTTCCCTCAAACATAATTTATATATTTCCACCAGTAAACCGGGTTGGGATCAACTATGAGCCAGAAAATGTAAACATCTGTTAATGAGTCAGAACTAAAAAGACAGTGATGTCACCACATTAGCAACTAGTTTTATTTAGTACACTTTGAAGTAGGGATGCACCGAATGTTCGGCAACCGAAGAAGGCCAAATAAATGACGTTTTTAATGACGCGATCAAATAGTAACCCGCGTAGAGTGAGAGGCGTGCGCTTTATGCAGCAAAAACTTTATTATAAAAAGCTAATTTTTACTATTTAATTATTGTAATAGTGAAAAAATTGGCAAAATAAATGGAAAAAAATGCGAAACACGGCGTTCGGTATTCGGCATTCGGCCAAGAATTTTTATTCGGTGCATTCCTACTTTAAAGAGTTAAAAATCTGCAACATCAGAAGTTTTCGAGAGTGTGGTTTTCTGTACAATACTGTGCAATTTCGGTGAATAAACTTATCATTTACTGAAATAAAGGAAACGGAAATAGAAAGAGGTGTTTTCTTCAGTATTGTGAAAAACGCATGGATGAAATTTTTACAGTAAGATCAATAGATACTGTAAATTTAACATCATGCAGATTTTAATAAAAAAAAAAAACTCCAGTAAACATTTACAATTTCAAAAGCTTCTCTACTCTGTAATTCTTATGTCTGTAAATCAGACTCTGTGCGTACAGTTTAAGATTATGAACAAAGAACAGTTAACGATCAGCATATTCAGAAGAAATGTGTGCGCAAGCAAGTCAATTAAGATTTTTGACCTTACTTTAACTTGCCCGGTTTAGGCCACTCTCTTGTTATCCAGCACTTCTGCAAATCAGGGGAACTCGAGCCCAGCTGGCAAACTAAAACACTATACAGTTCTCCTTTTCTGAAAGCTCAATCGTGGTTCTGCTGATTTCACTAGCTTTAAACGCACAAACACACACACACACCGGGTACTGAAAAGAAACAGCGGTAAAAGGGTCAAAGCTGGGGAGGGAGGTGGCTAAAAGAGCATCTGGAGAAAGAGAACACATGAAGTGTGAAGGATTAGCAGCCCTTAAAAACCTTGTGCGCCTCTGAGCATGCCCAAACCCCAAGGTCTGCGTCTGGACTGGCATGTTCCCCATACAACCACTTCTAAAGGACACGCTTGGATGATAACCCTTTAACCCGGTAACCCCATGCCCCCCTGGACGCCAGTAAAAAGGCACCTCTGAGCCAGCGGTGGTTTGCGGTGTCAGACGGTCAAAGCAGACAAAATCCGATTGGAAAGAGAGAGACATTTAATATTTCTACGCTCTACTGCCTCTCATTCCAAAACAGCAAAGTACAGTTCGATCTTCTATACTTAATCCCGTACACACAAAACAACTCACATTTACGTGCTCAGCTTTAGCAGCCCGCATGCCAGCATGATTCACACCCAGCAAGAGCATCACAGTCTGAGAAGAATTAAACAAACACGCACACTCACGTATGCACCTGATCACACACTACCAACCCTGAGATAAGGCAGTCACCTCTGCGGGTGGTAAACTCAGCAATGAGACACGCTCAGCAAACAGATACTTCGAAAACACACACACAATGAGACGCAGGGCAGCTGCAGAAGTCGTATCAGTAACGTGCAAACACCTTTTAAGGTTATAGTTATATATTTACACCCATTTACCAACAGACAAAGGCTTTCACCGTGATGCCATTAAAGGGAGAGCTCACACAAGAAATTCAAATTCGGTTAACCTTTACCCACCATCGTGTTATTCCTAATCTTTATGACATTTCTTTTATTCTGTGGAACACAAATAAAAGAACGTTTCATCCGTACACTGAAAGCCAGTCGGGTTCAAAACAACTTGACTTGGACTCTATCTTGTGTTCCACAGAATAAAAAAAATAAAGGTAAATGCTGAATTCGTAGTACTTGTGTGATCTCGGCTGTCATGCAAGCAGCTCTACGTATTAAAAGATCTGATTATATACTGTATGTAAATAAAAGAGTAAATGAAATCAGTGTATATGTATCAGTATCATTTAAAGCAAAAGATTAAACTACTCAACTTTTCCAAACCCTTTATAGACATTGTGAAATATAAGTTTTGATGTGATGGACTCTTAATGAAAAGACAGAAACGTCATTTAAAGGAGCTCTATGCGATCTTGCAAAACACTAGGGGTACAGGATGTACACCAAAGCCAAAAACAAACTCCGGCCAACCAATCGGCAAGAAGAGGTGGGGCTTAACGCGCATTAAACGCCGCCTCTTCTTGCCGATTGTTTTGCCCATAGTGTTTCTTTTGGTATTGCAGCCTCTGTGTTGTCTTTCGAGACCGGGTTTTTTCCCAATGTATTCAGAGGGCAGACAGCAAGGGGATCAAGGGGTGATGAAATTGAGCTAAAATCCTGCAACATCGCATAGAGCACCTTTAATTCGAAACAAAAGTCTTGTGGGTTTGGATTGACAAGGCTGAGTAAATGACAGAATTGTAATTTTTAGCTGAACTTTCCCTTTAAATGAATAACAGCGGTGGTTCAAGTTTGAACCAGGTGACTTTTGGAGAATTCATAGCTTGCATTGGCTTACGAGCCAACAAGCATTCTTATCTGACACTGCACTCACTTATGTCACCACACAGCAGCCAAGAACATCTATTCAACAGATGACTGATTGCTATCACAAATATGTCCAACATTTGAGCGGCTGAGCAGCACAATCCTACCGAAATATAGTGCTGGCAAAAATAATCAATGCAGCTGTCTACGCTAGCTAGTTTTATTGTTTTATGGAAAGATGTACCTGTAAGCTTCCGTTGCACTGATCCAAAAACAAGAGCTATCATTTAGTAATATGGTGATATCTACACGGAAATTCTCCTGCAATAAAGCCTCTGACAGGCAGCTGATTATAAAGTGCAAAAGGGCTTTCCGTTCTTCCTCTTCAAGAGATTTAAGGGAATAAATCAACCTCAATCAACACTCTTGACTTCTCGTTTTTTTTTTTGTTTCCATTCAGGGAGGACGCGCTCAAAAGAGCTGAGGTCTAAGTAAATGCTCTCGTTTCCCTCTTGCTCGCTGTAAGAAAATAAAAAAAGTCTCCAAAGAGTCTCAGTATGTTCTGGACGCCGAGGACCAATGGGACGTGCGCTACTGTGGGACTAGGACTGAACTGTTTGTTCAGACAATCCAGCCACTATTTGGCTCTTTCACTTTGTGCCTCTCAGCAAGAGAGGAACACATAAACACCCTTTAGCTGCAAATTCAGGTAGCTTTTGTTCATGTTAGAAAGCGCATTTGAAATTGCGTGAGAACATTAGCATGATCGGACTAGCACAAAAGTCAAAACAATTCTAATAATTGCTAAAACAAATACTGTGTTGCTGTGTCAAGCACATATATAACATTGTAATAACATTGTATTTTAACATGAACACTAAAAGGACTTTAGGAGAACTACGATAAAGAGATAGTTAGGTAATACTATCAAATATACATCAGGTACTTTCAAAGAGCACATATTTTTATGTATACCATCATGGTACCAATATTCATGTCTCATGGTATACACAGGGTACTCCAAGAATATTATTTAAGCATCATAGCACACATATACTCCTAAAAATAAAGGTGCTTAAAAGGTTCTTCACAGTGGTGCCATTTTTGGTTCCACAAAGAACCATTCAGTCGTTGAAGAGACATCCCTATAAGAACCGTCTTTCGCCACAAACAAGAAGGTTCTTCTATGGCATAGTGAAGCCCCTTTATTTTTAAGAGTTTATATTCATCTACGTGCTACATATGAAAAGGTACGCTATGTTATTACCATTTTTACAACTGCAAGAGAGAAAGAATGCCGGAAGAACACATTTTGTGAGTCAAGATGACGGTGAAGTATGAGAAGTCAGGAGACCTCACCCATGTGAATAATTTCATGGCCTGTTTAAGGCGTTATCTCCTTTCTCACACACGCAGGCACACAAGCATGCAAACACACATGCAAACACCTTGGTTTCAGGTCACCGTGCCCTTGGTGCACAGTGAGATTGTGTGACAAACACCCTCAGCTGCTCCCATGGAGACCAAACCTTCAAGATCAAAGGTCACGGTTCTCACACATTGTAGCACAATGACACAAAAACGAAAAGCTATTAGGGCTCCGGCATATCCATTTCTTAGGATATATCCACGCATGAAGAAAGCCTCTGCACCTGCAAGCCAATTTAAACTGCCTGACCATTGATCCTGTGACTTGGCATTCACAAATACTGTGGCCCTGGGATATAGGGACACATTAATAATGACTTGCATTGTACTAAAAATCTCGTTTCACTTCGCATGCCAACAAGAAAGTCTCCATATAGACGGTTTTAATGACAACAACATAAACAAACGTTACTGTGCACGCATGCTTTTGTGGCCCAAACTTAACTTCCGGTAAACATCCAAATGGAATCAATAACAACAGCTAAGTCCTTTCTAGAGGAGACTATTTTTTGAATGAACAAGCAAAAGATGTTCGCTGCGTAAATCAGACGGATTTGTTAAGAATGCAAACTTATTCTCTGGCAGCAGGAGGAGCTTTAAAGCATGAGAAACGGGAGCTTTTCCCGGTATAGACTGCACACAAAGCAGCTCCGGGCTTACAAACGCAAAAAATTTACTAAAGACACAGAAATACAGTGATATGAAAACACCCACGCCTCGGTTTGATTTTCAAGACTCCGTCCACACAAAGCCGGTGCATTCCCTATCCGATCATTTTTTTTCCTCGTTCTAAAAAACATTTGCGTAAACACGAAACCACTGAAAACGGTGTAATATATATGCCAGACCAGTATGGGGCGCTGTAATTCTGCCATAGAGATACACTATAAACGAAGAAGAAGACTTTGAGCATGCGCATAACCTTGCGCGCAGTATACGAACCAAGAAGAAGACGACGAAGTTGGCGAGTGACGCAGCCGACACGTGATTTGATGACATCATCGTTTCACAAAATACATACGGATTAGCTGTACACACAAAACCGCAAGGGTGTCGTTTCCAGATTTATTCCAGACCCGGTTTTAAAAAAATAGCGGTTTCAGTCACCTAAAACGCCAGATCTGTGTGGACGAAAACGCCAATACCATAAAAAATGTATACGTATACAGCGAAACGCGTCTCCGTGTGGACAGACTCTAAATGCGCGTGTTTTTTCAACGAAGCCTTTTGGAAAATCGGTTGGGGTTTTTTGTCGGGGCAGGTCGCCAAAAATAAATACATATTTGGGAAACCCACAGCACAATTAACCGTCATTTGGACACCCTGGTCAACAAAATGTCAAACCAAGACCTGATAACAGTTAAGCGGTTTTTGAACATGTTTGTCTTTCATTTGATAACCGCAGAGCATCTAAATACTGTAGTTTGAACTCTCAAGTGTATATCTATTGATTTACCATTTAAAATCCTTGTCTTTTTCTGAAATTTTAACGAATTGTTCGAATTGTTTTGTTAAAATGCAGTATGTCTGATATTGTGTATTCTTGGCATTTAAAAACACGAAGCATTTCGACATTTGGTGAACAAAAAAAAAGTCAAACCAAGAACTAAGAAGTGATCTGACAAGCGTCTTTTCTTTTTCTTGAAGTGTCTAAACTGTTAGTATTGATTTATCAGTTAAAACCTTTGTAAGTGTTTCACTTGAAAAGTCCTTCCCACTTTTCTTTCAAATAAACTAAAAACTAAGTTGTTGTTGATGTTTACGGTATTATTTGTGCCTAAAATATCCCAAATTTATTCTGGGGCAACTATACATAACTTCTGTCACATGGAACCTCTCATTTCTGCTTTGAAATGCTCTGTAACATTACACAATGACTTCTAGAGAAAAAAATAATCCTCCACGCAAACAAAAAAGATTGGGGGTCAGCAGATAAGGGTGTGGTTTACAGGCTCTGTGGTTCTCACTTTACCCCTGAACTACCAAAGTCAGCAGGAGGTTAATGGCCGGCTTTAGCTATTAACATGAAACAGGTCACTGTGAGCCACAGTTCTCAGAGCACACGGTCTAAACGGGCCAACAGAGACAGTTACGTGGCCATTCTGACTATTAAATTCTGTAGACAAAGACCCCCTAAATAGCTGGCTATCCCGCGGGAGAATTTCCATGACAAATCGACAATGCCATCTTCAAAAAGGAAGCAGCCAGGAGCATGTGTCATGGTGAGCATTAAAAATCACTGTCTCTATTGCTTTGTCATGACCAAGTGCACTTCCTTTTGCAAGCCATTTTTGCATACAGATCAGGCTTGGGACCTTAACAAAACTCTCACCAACAAAAAGGCCCTTTTGTTTAGGCAAAAAATAAATAAAATAAATCCCACTGGGTCAAAGCAACCATGATTTCAGCTCAGGGATAAAAATAGGGTGGCGATGAAGTGTGTGCTTGGAGATTTCTGCGTACGCTTGTGTTGGAGTGTGCGCAGATGATCAATAAAATAAAAATAAAACAGCCATTCACAGAGACTTAATGTGTGCGTGCATGAAAGCGAGTGTGGGTGGGTGAGCGTGTGCATAATTACGTGTGTCCCTAAAGCTCATTATTTGCGTGTTTGCGAGCAAGTCTGCGTGTGAGCCCTTCTCTGTCTGTGCGATGAGTGCGTGTGACCGCCTGAGCGCAAGCCGCAGTGAGTGGGAGCGTGCGCGTGCAATGTGTGTGCGTTTGACCGAACTAAGCAGAGGCGGGTCGAGCAAGTTCACGGCTCACAGCTGTCAGTACGCTTCCACATGTCAGGCCAGCCAACGGAAGGCTTATGGGAAAGAAACAATCTCTTAGTCACATATACCTCATCCACATACAAGGCAATTTCCTGTCACGTACTGCACTCTTTCACTTTAACTAGGTGTCTACTTCAATACGCCTCACTGAAAAAAACAACACTGGTTTGCTAGTCCCTCTGGTGGTTTTGGCCATTTTTAGCAGGATTGGCTGACAAGCCAAACTAGATAAGACCAGTCAACCAAACTGGATTAGGCTGTTTTCTTTGTTGCTGTTAAGCAGGGAATCATACCAGTCCCTCCCTTGCACTAATTTTGTCTGTTTTCTAACTGAACTGCAAGCTTAGCTTGGCTGTACTTGGCCTTATTGGGTCAAGCATAATAAAAGAAGTTGCTCAAGAGGTTTGGATGAAAAGCGGCATTAACCCAGAGGGCAAAACCAGAAGCACTTACAGAAACTTAAGTCTGACATGTTCGTTGTCAGGGTTGCAATAAAGCCTTTCCAGTTGTTCTTGAGAGTCATCCGATATGCTCTGCCAGGTCTGCGTATCTGCTCTGCGGATTTGCCAGTGGTAAGGTAAAACGGTATGATGCTGGGCACAGTCGCTGCCATAGACGCAAACGCCCTGGAGGAAATCCACACAGATCGATACAGCGTCCCCTTGATGCGTGTGATACTGGAGCTGGGTCAGGAGTTCAAACACTAGATCCAAAGAGGCCTCCTCGCTTTTATCCTGAAAGATCTCGCCCTCTTTGATGGGGAGGCAATTTGCACCCTGCAAAGTCTCAGTGGTGTAGATGTCATTTAACTTAGACCCCGAAATGTCGGAGGAGGGCGCCGCCTCGTTGCGCTCCTGGGGCTGGAAGCGACGCTCATTAGCGTCTATTGACACCCCCTGAATATCCGGCACCTTCTGTTCCCCCGCAAGCTCGCTCGCGGCCACAACAGGGTCCGTGCTCTCCTCCTCATCTTCTTCCTTCAGGCACACCTGACTAATCCTCGACTGCTTCTCCACGGCGGCGGTGCATATATTCCGCTGAGGTCGGGCCGGGTTACGTGGAACAAACACTCCGTCCCCTGACACGAGAGCGTCTGAGTTTAATAACGTGCTCAAAATAGGGTCCTCTAAAGCACGTAAGCATTTTGTATCCAGTTTTCTCTGTGTGTGCTTCTTTTTGAAGTAGGGCTTCACTAACGGGATCTTGTCGGCGAGTCCCATCTGCTGCTCTGTGAACTCTCCGGTCCCCATGGGAAGGCCTAAAGCCGGCACAGTGGTGTCAACTGCGTCCTGCATGGTGCAAAAATGTCTGCAGGACACCTATTTACAAAAACAGAACATATTCAGTGTATTCATGATGACTATAAACATGGTGGGGGTGGGTGAAAACAAAACGGGTGGAGGTTTTAAAGTATGCAGTGTTTTATTGTTTTATACAAACGATCGATTAACGTTCTATTACACAATGGCTGGGAGAGTGTGGCTAAACGTAGCGTCGCGTTCACCGGAAGAGGTTACTATAACAACGGTACGCCGCTCAAGCGCTTCCTACTGTGTATAAGGATACATCTGACATCACATGATCAAAACATTAGCACTGCGATTAATTCTCGCTTCAGTGTAGATTTAAACGTTTAGTAAATGTTTATTGTTTTGTTGCCCAAGTCTCAACTTTAGTTAGCTGCGCGCGCAAGTTGTCAAACGGAAGTACAGGTCATAGGAGATTACCGACAGCCGCGTTGAATAATTCGCACGCTCTGTACAATGTTTATTCTTCTAATTCTGTCCAGTCGTAATCTATACGGAGTATACCGCGTGACATTCTCTCATAGTATACCAGCGTTTAAAATGACAAACTAAAACGACCATTAAATAGCATTAGTTCACTGCTCGACGGACATTAGTAACTTAGGTGATTAATCAATACTTTTAACTGGGCGTAAACTGAAACCTTTCCTTTCTCGAGAAGAGAGAGAGGAGGTGGAATTACAGAAACAGAAAGTTTCCTTTAAGACCCTCCTCCCCCAGAAAACTGCAAAAACGTTTATTATAATGATAGCAACATCGTTTTTCATGCGCATTTAACGCGTAACAATCATTTCAGTCATTTTCCTCGCGTTACGGGTTTCCTTAAACAATAATTAAAAGTGAAATGTCCAAATGTACTTAACGTTAACGTTCCCCACTCAGGTTATAACTTTAGATTCTATTACAGTTTTGGGCAGCGTTCAAAATTAAGCTTTCATTTTCAGCGTTGACTTTTCCGTGACTGCACGTAAACACCAACCATAATCGCAATTGTGATTTAACGCATCATAAACAAATATCGCAAAACATGATATTCGTCTTCATTTATCCTTTGCGAGCGAATAGTACCATTTAATTACGCCGCTCCTCGCGATATAAATCAGTCAAACGCAAGCCAAACGATCTCTTGGGAGTATTTTGATGGCTTGATCTAGATACATGGAGTTGGGAGCGTACGTGCCAGTTGCCAATAGCTCGTTCTAGTTCGCACGTACTGCCTGTATTAAAGCGATCACTGCCCACTGCGGCGCCTGGCCTCCGTTCTTCTACAAACATTACATTACAGCCACATTTATCGCTAAATAAAGACCGGGTACAGTTGAACGATTTATTGTACGCGTCCGATTGCAGCTTTTTTCCACCCGTACGCAATGCAGAAACAGCGCTCTTTTCCCTAATGGATTAGGCTCGTTTAAACGCGGTATATATTCCGTATCCTTTCCAAATGTACCTGTAAAACGTCCCGACTCCTTTGATGCTACTATCGAAGCCAGTAGCCCGTCCCGTGGAATTCGCTCGCCTCTCTCATATAGGACACGGACAAAGCGATCATCCACAGAGCGAAGCGTTCAGGTCCGTCTCCAGGAGCTTCTGAGCGGATCACAGCTGTTGCAGAACACAAGCGCGATAAGACTTTCTCATCCAATCACAGCGCGGTGTGGAGCGTGAAGGGGCGGTGCTTTGGCTTCTGCCGGAGCGGAGGAAAAAAATCAGGAAGTTGTCCGATGCGTGCATGTGTTTTGACTCACCCAGCTAGTTTGCTCATGCCAGGAATCATCAGGCATCAGGTGTTGTAATTATATGGCCTGAGCTGGTTTCACATAATAAAACTCTAGCAGGAATGTATGAGGAAAGGTGAACAGTCCAAGTAAAGAAGTGGCTTTCTGAAGGGCAGTTTTAAGGAATGTGGTCATGGGAGTGTTAGGCAAATTAAACTTATTAGTCACCAGTTTAAAAGACCAAAAAAGCCTGTTAATAACTCATTTGTTTAAGTGTGACTGGGCTAGGAAGCCAGATTGTACATTGGAGATCAATTGGTGACCCAACAAACAAAGTCATTCTTTGTCATTTATATAAAAGCCCAATGTAGCAATAGTCAACAATACACCGTATGGGTCAAAATTATTATTTTTCTATTATGCCAAGTTCCATAATGATATTTTATAACTTTCCTATCGTGAATATAAAAAACACTTTATTTTTGATTAATAATATGTATTGCTCAGGACATCATTTGGACAACTTAGATGATTTTCTCAATATTTAGATTTTTTTTTGCATGACCACATTTTTAAATAGTTGTATCCCAATTATTATCCTATATACGCTGTTATATTATCCTAACAAACCATACATAAATGAAAAGCTTGTTTATTCAGCATTCAGATGATGTTTAAATCTCAATAAAAAAAAAATATATATATATATAATGGCTGGTTTTGCGGTCCTGTATTACATACATAGGTTACTTAAATAAACAGACACTTTTTGTAAATGCAAATAAAACATATGCTGAACGAACACTAAGACAAATATCCAAAACCATACATAGCTAATAACAGTAAATTATACATAATTACAAGTAACAAACCCTAGCAGGTAATATTACTGAATGTTTATTACACTAAGAACACCTTAAAATAAAATGTAACTAAATGTTGAACTGGGTTGTGACCTACCAGTTGGAAACCCCTGCCACAGATCATGGTGTGACTTGTGACTGAAATGAGGTGAAAGGTTATTCGTTGCGCTAATGACACGAGCTGTTTTCACAGAAACTTTACACCTTCATTCCTCCAAATGGATTCGCCTACAACCACCCCACACAGCTCAACCCAGTAGCCTAAGTCACACACCAGACCATAGTACGAGTGTAGGCCCGTCAGACAGACAGACAGACAATGTCGTCATTTCGTTTAAAAACATATTCTCTTCACTGCAAAATTATATCTGCCACTGAAAGGAGTAAAAAGACACAAATGTTTAATTGCATGGCTACGCCTCTGTGGCCAAGTTCACATTGTACCTTGCCCTAAACACGTTCTCTGTCTTGTGTATAGACATGTCGGTACGAGCCCTCCCTCACAGTGGAATCTACAGTGAAATGGAGTGACGTCTGTGCGTTCCCATGGCTCTGCCTCTGACTGGAGCAGCTCTGTTCTTTACACTTTTAATAATCATCATTTCCCACTTGGGTTTAAAAAAAAGCTGTTAACCAAACATAAAAAGCTGACAACTCTATATTTTTTACACATCGCAACAATATTTAGAATGATGAGAACAATGCATATTAAAAGTTATAATAACATAATTACAGCACATAGACTGGAACCTCTTCCATCAGAGTATGTTTAATGATCGACTTAACTATTTAAACTTACTAAAGAAACTGGTACTGATTATTTTGGGACTCAAATCTACATTGTGTGCAACTGAACTAGGTGGTGGAAGTAGGTCATCTGTGGCTGATGTGTTTATTTGCTCAAACACTGTAAATAGAAAGTAAAGGTATTATCTTGCAATAAGCGGCTAGCTAGTGCATTATGAACATCTTCTAGTTCCCATTTTGTATTCTACTGCAATGTATCATCATGTAAACAGATGTGACGGAACACTTTTGCAGGGTTTTGTTCCTATGCAGGGCTCAAATTATCGTTGAACTTTTAAAACCTTGTCTCTAGATCTTGTTTTTTTCACTACCCCGCATTGTGTTTTTAATTCATGCTGCGTCACGTGCAAGACGCTGCAAAAAACACATTACACAATAGTCAAAACACGTCCGTCGAGCATATGTTTGCACAGAAAAAAAAACTATGCAAAAGCAGCACAGCGGAATGCAAAACTCTATATAGCCCCTACAAAGTATATTATTAGATGCGTTCTTCTTTTTGGTAACAAATGTTTTCAAATCAACGACATTACTCTTCGGCCATCTTGGATTTATTTCTTACTGGGCTTCTTGCAAAGCATTCTGTTTCCCTAAACTCTCTTTTTAAACTTCATAAACAACCTACCTTTGTCTGTTTGAAGGATGTCTGAGATTTTGACCTCACGACCTTGTCCTTTAAGGGTATGTGTGTCTTTAAACAAACGGATGACTGCTTGAGGTTACTCTACAGAGGCCTGCACGTATCTGGGGTTTCGGTGGGGGGTTTATGAAAAGAGGTGGAGATTGAGAGGCAGGTGGCGGTGGCAGAGCTGACCAAAACAAAAAAAAAAGCTTTCGTGCTGATTTAGCCCGAAGAGGACAGGAAGGAGGGAACAATACCCTGTTCTTGAGTTGCTGCTCTCCCTCCCTCTCTCTGCCCTCTTCTCTCATCTGCACATGACCAGGTCACCCAGTGTGCACTCACAATGTGCTGATCAAAGCCCTGGGTTTGATCTGGCAGGCTCTAGTTGAGGCCACCAGGGATGCAGGAAAATTGAGGCTAAAGGTCGCCTGAAACATCTTCAGAGCCAAAGTCATGTATCTGTTTCTACCCTTGAATGAAGTTCACCACCCTTCAGGGCTTTTACCTCCTTTTCATCTGGCTGAAGGTTTCTGTTACGCCCTGATCTGAGAACAGTTTCTGTTCCTAACGCTCTTATCTATATTTTAGTAAGCGAAAGAGAAAAAGTCTCAGATCAGTGCAAAAGGGCACATTTTTCCAGCGCGAAAGAAAAGAGATGGACATGAGCCAACTTGTAGCTTTTAGTAGCAGAGGAGAGAACAGGAATTTTAATGACCCTACAAAAACCCGCCCAGCAGGTTGTCATCTCACAAATGCCACAGATGTCTCTAAAAAGACAGCAGAGAGAAGAGTAGCCCTGGCTTTGGGTGGTTTTAAATCAATTAGAAATATGAAACTGAACTGTGCATTCTCCTAATACCTTTAATTATTCGAATAACCATCGTTTTCATTTTTAGTATAACAAACTCCATTTTAACAGTTGGCATTGACGCCACTGGAATGAAACAAACATCAGTAAAGAATACTAGAGTCACGTGTGAGCTGATCCAACTCTTGATGACACATTAACCAGTGAACATGACGACAAACCTTTTGTCATTTCAAAACCAGAGTTGCCACAAAATTACCTAACAAACATTCAAAATTAGGTCTCCATATGATGTATTGGATATTTTCAGGACCACTCACTATCTGGGTGGCGCCATTGCTTGTTTAGGAAAACGCCATAACACCGTGACTTTCATTTCTCCATATGCACATTCATAAAGTGGTTATAGGGAAGTTTACAGACACTCAGTGACTACACGCATTGATGGGAACATGAGTCTGCTATTTTCCTAACTCTGTAAGGTAGTGAGGCTGTAAGGGTCTTAAGTTTCCTTTTTGAATAAGGGGGCCCTATGTTCTATTTTCTGTTCATGACTGGTCCTCCTGTGACAGGGGTTGCGGAACGTGGATCCCTTTTCCCGTCATCTGCTAGGAATGTTTCTCTTACACCACTCTGCACTCAATTGATTGTGAAATGTACACAAACTGTGCGTAGCTTGGTCAACAAACACATATACAGGGTCTGCTTGTCAGCCTGATGGTGTGGGTTAAAGGAAAACCTCCATGGCTAACTTCATCCCTGTTTAAGCTGTTTTAAAATACTAACCTAAATTGACTGAATTATCCTTCTCTTCTAGACAATGTGCTGTCATCCCTGGAGAAAAGGTTGCATTTACCTGTCTGGGCTTCCTTGAAATAGAATTGACAGATCCAGCTCTCTTCGGGGACTAAAATGTCTCCCGTTTTAGATATCTGAGGCAGCTCTTTCTCACTCCGAATATCCCCCTGGACCCTTGCGGGATGCTCCAAGACACTGATATACGAGCTGTCTGCTCTTAAGATCCATGACAGACTATAACAAGCTCTCTCTAACAGAAGCAATGGAACGAGGAATCAAAATTAAGCTGAAAACCAGCTAACAACAAATAAATAATGGACACTCAGAGTTGTTGAAAAAGAGTTTTGGATGAAGCGAAGAAACTATATTCCCATATTTCCTGAAAGGGAAACAGATTCATGGAATGCCGGGTAGAAAGGAAACTGAATGAACCCCAGATGGACAGCATGCTGGAGATGGGCTGTTGCCACAGCAAAGTCGTCTGGTTGCTTCCTCTTCATAACGGTGTCCACTGACCGCAAGCCTAATGCAATTCAGGAAAAACATTTTTTTTTAGGACTGGGAATTTCTCTAAAGCAAGAGGGCTGACACATTTTGAGCCGTGTTATGATTTAACAAGATAAATGCAATGATCACAGGATCAGATTAGGGCCTGATGCTTCCTGTGACCTCCATCACATGGCTCTATATGCAGAACTAATTAGAGCAACCGTCGGGTCAGGAGTGGTGTAATTTAATAATACTGTACATCTGATAACATACACCTCTTGAGTCCTGAAGGATTAAATCACGCAAAGCATGATTAAGATTTGCAAAGGAGATCAACATGTTCCAGGAAACTACATGGAGAAAGCAATCCTGCCATCTATTGGTGATTTGGAAATGGAGGGAGACGAGCAACGATGCTTAGCATTGAGTTCTCTTCAGTTCATATCCTCTTCAGTCTAACCACGAGCAAAACGCATCTATTAGATGGTTATAAAACTTTATTTAGGATATTTTTGATTGAATTCTGCAATGCATTGCTCACTGCATAGTCAAGTGTTTCATGAGTGGTTTTAATTGGGTCTTGAGCAGCTTATATTAACATGCAGGAAACCTGTTTGTGGATGAAAGGGAATGTCTGTGCGGTATTCCAAGAAAGCGCTAACACGATAAAGATGCTGCAGCTACTGGCACGTAAAGAAAGACACTGGAGCATCTGAAGTACAGCTGTAAGCCTGGGTGTGTTATTTCGCCTCTTCTTGTAGGCTCAAAGGTTCTCAAACTTGCCAGAGTCAAACTCAAGAAAAAGCTGCAATTGTCTTATTCTCACAACTTAAATTTGGGCCTGGAATATCCATCATTTTGCCAGTATGTATACATGTTTGATTCTTTAATTAATAGTTAAAGAACACCTATGTAATTATATATATATATTGCTTTTTACTTTAACTATATTCCCAAGGTTTTAAAAATTAACTGTACGTACCATTATAGTGACAATTAATAAAACATGCAACTAACCCTAAAACAACCCCTCATTCTAGCCCTTACCCTTACCCTTGAGTTAGTTGCCTACTTATATTTAAATAGACTGTGATAAGGACACCTTCAAATAAAAAGTAAAAGTCATTGCATTCTGAGTTCGAAATTTCAGAACAAAATAAGATCTCATGTTGTGTCAGTCACACTACACATTGCATCAACTTTAGTCTTTCATATAAAAAAAAAAAAACAAGAAATCTGTATACATTTTCAGTGTTTTTTCGCATCCTTATTGCATGCATTTTTATAGGAAAGGATGACTGATATAAAAAATAAAAAAATCAGAAAAATGCATGCAAATATTTCGGACCTAAACCACAGTATTTTAGTTTTATAAGCCATACTTTATTTTAGCTTTGTGTAAATTAACAAAAATGTTTGGTTCGGGGTTAGTACCCAGTTATTACCTATTTATTGTAATTACATAGTAGTACATGCAGAACAGGACAATACAGTTAACAATAGGAATCAAAAAGCACACAAAGAAGATGATCCTAAATAAAAGATCCTGAATTTTAGCAAAGGAAAACATAAGCATATGGCTTTAATTTGATAATGCACAGTGAAAGGTTACGCACCTCACATTTTTTTTCACATCTCCATGCTTTTGTTGCATGTCACATAGAATGTGTTCCCCAAGTGGTACTTAAACCCCCCTTTTTCCACATCCCACATTATCTAGCTCCCAGGCTTCCTCTCTGCCCATGTGCAAGCACGTAACTGACATAACACCCGTACAATGGGATCCATGCATATACAGAAACACACCCACGCTCGCCTTGTTGACACAACTCGACATGCACTACTCACTTCCTATTCACTAATCCCGCTTATGCGCAACAACAATGAATTATAACAAGTAATGGAAACTGCTGCCAGCTCAAAACTGTTCCATAACTACATCTGTCATTTGCAGTTTTGTTGAAACTTGTTCCCACATATGGATATTAAAGTACTTACATTCATTGACACCACCTCCAAGTAAGTCATGGATGTTTCCAGACTGCTTTCAAGATTATCTCATTATATGAGCTATTATTATAAGAGCCCTGTATGACACATATAAGTCAACATAACAACGCCCTATTTTAAAAAAAGAGTGAGTGCGCAATTTGCAATATGGGATTTGGGAAATTGGTTGTTAGATGAGACCAAGACAGAAGACGTTAGACAAAATTTGAGTGAACATAACTTTATAACTTCACTGAGCATAACTTCAATGTACATTTGTAGGGCTTTCCCCGACTAAAGATTTTCACAGTCGAGTAGGAAATTTCTAATCTTGCCAATAGTCGACTGATGTTGAATCATATGTTTGGGGGCGGGGCAAAATAAGAGTCGTATCAGTCATTCGACAGTCATAAGTACTGATGCTAACACACTGATGGGACAGTCTCACGATCAATTCGTCCGTATTCGTACAAGGTGACAAATTCGTGCTAATCCGTACAACATCACTCATACTTTTTGTACGATTTTTTCTGAAACCCTGTGATGGCTATTTTTAGGGGCGGGGTTATGTTTAGGTAATTCGTACAAATTCGTAACTCCCCTCGAAATTTTTTGACTGAGAGATTGGTTGTCGAATCAGGCTCCTCGAATCGAAGCATGAATCGAATCGAAGTTGCTTTGGGTAAAAACATTTGCTAAATGACTAAATGTAAATGTAAAAAAATTTAATTGGCATGGTGCTAGTTCCTTGTACATAAAATATGCATCCACACATTGCACTCTTGTATGAAAACTTTTTTTAATGACCAGCTGAATACGAAAACAATGAATCTATGGAATTTTAGATTCTACTTTAAGTTTTTAAAGTTTCAATTTGATACTGTATACCAGGGGTGTCCAAACTTTTCCCAAAGGGGGCCACATTCGACAAAATGGGGGGGGATGCTTCTCCATATATATGTGTCTGCGACAGTAGCTTGAGTTTTATTGAGGACGTTAAAATCTGTAAATAGGCCTACCTTTTTAATGTATTAATAATGTTTTTTTTTTTACATTTTATTAATGTCCATTATAATAATGTAAATTAATGTCCATTAACACATAACAGCATAAAACTGCTTATTTCCAAAATATCTCTAATTTGGCCTATATTTCATAACTTCCTTAAATTCAGTTGGCCTTTATGTCAACATGAATAATGTAAGATTATGTATACATATCCTACATTTCTGCCACAATGCCACAGTTACTGTTACTACTGTAAATCCATGGTAAGTGTTGGCGGTTTGTGGATTAAAAAGTATTCTTTCCGCATTGTTGTCACACAACGTTTCTCCTATTTGCCTACGTCAGTGAGAATGTCTTTAAACTAGAACACTGCGGAATCTGTGGTTTGTATGGAATTCACCGCTCCAAATTCAAACCCTTCTCACGGCGCTGTTAAGTAGTCGCGTGATCGACAGTAAACGCAGCATTTGTTCTGTCGTGCTCTTCCGCCTCTGGGTCAGGAATTCTCGTGCGCGAAAGAAATGAGAACTGATATGAGCTATCAAATTGTTTTTACTCGCTTTTTACTGCTGGTCTAATTTTCAGACCATATCTGGTCTGAAATTGAATACTGTTATCTTGTAGTGACATTGTGAAACTGCTCATTTTATAAATTACGCCCAAAAATCATTCCGCTGGCCGTAGTTTGGACACCCCTGCTATGTACAAACCTTACTTCACGAGTTCGAGCTTTGAGGCATAAACGTAAGCGAAGCTTGTTTGGCGTGCTGCTCAGGGAGAAAACTCGGAGCTAGAGGGGCTGCCGAGCCCTAGGGAGTATAGCCCTAAGGGCTCGGGCAGGGAAGGAGGCGGACAGACGATTTCTAGCCCCGAGAGCTCCTCCCCCTTGGAGATAGGCGGAGTAGGGGAGGTGGAGGGATGCTTAGATCGCGGATGGAGGACAAAGGGATTGTGGTTATTTGTAGGACTGCATGGAGGATTTGAAAGGAGATTTGATTTGAATAGATATTTACTGCCTTTGAGCTCTCCTCCCGAAACGAGTTTGAATACTATGCTTTTTACAGCATAATGTAAATATTAAAGATCCAAACTAGGTGTAGAACTTGTCATTTGTGATTAGTTAAGAGTTTTTATAAACCAAAGATTAAAATATTGGCTAGTTGGAGATATTCTGAAAATTTGCAGGTCCCAAACAGCTATTTTTATTTATTAATTAATTTCTTTATTTTTATAAGCAGCCAGATTAAAGTGGGTGGTTTCAGGTTGATTTCAAGTAAAGTAAATAGACATCATCTACTCCAGAGTTCAGAAAGAGGGGAGGATCTGGGAGTGCAAGTTAATAATGAGGTTTGGGAGGAGTACCTCGAGAGCATGTGCAAGGTCAGTAAATGTATGACATATATTGATACAATTCAAAACACATCAAATGCATCTCTCCAACATACGCCACACAAGGTCTTTCCCTTCAATGCAGCAGATAATGAACAGAGCACTCATTCATCTCATTCATTGTACACATGCCAAGCTGCATTCATGTAGTGTACTTAACAGTGTACAGCAAATGAGAGGGAGTGGTACTTCATTACAATCCTTGGTGTTGATTCACTGAGAGCAAACGTAACATACAAGCTTCATCGCCTTTGGCAGGGTCACACCAGTAGAGCAAATCTTAAAAATGTGAAAAGGGAATTTTCCAACCTTTGAATGATAGGTGAGTAAAACTGTAAATATGCCACATTTGGGTATATAAAGGTTTTCCACGTAATGGCAGATGGTATTAAAGGATTATAATTTAAATACAAGGGAAGACAAAACTAGAGGACTGTTGACTTCAGTACTATTGTCATTTATACGATGCCGCAATGTCAAAAATAGCCTATTGTTACTACACAGCCTACATTTCTTTTTATTTTAATTCTGAAAGAAAAGAACCACCATTTGTAAAAAATGTTTTTTCTTTATTATGTATTCTTTTATAGCTACCATTGAAGAATAGCACTGCCTGAAAAACCCGTACCTCAAAGTGAGACACTGTCACGCATTCAATGTTGAAAACACAACATGGATCAAAAACCATTGATTATATTGTAATCTCTGAGCTATGAGAATCTTTTTTGTACTTTTGTAATAAAACAAGCTCTTCTGTGTCAGATGCAACACGAGACTACGTTTTCTATCTGTATTTATGCAACAGTGTGTTGCCAAAATATCTTCAATTTTTTTCTGAAACAAACCAAGTTTTATGGGTTTGGAATGACCTGGGCGTAAGTTATTAATGACAAAAATGTTCATTTTGGGGGCGGAGTAACCCTTTAACATAAGAATGAACTTTCTTGTACTAAGTGCATACTTCAAAGAGTAGGTTGCCTTCAAAAGTATTGGCGTAATACATATTTGTGCAAATATGAAGTATTAAGTTCCAGGAAATCTACAAATTACCAAAAAAAGAATAATATGAAAAAAAGAAATACACCATTGTGTTTAATGGGGTGTACTTGTTTAAGCTCTTTTTTCCAATATTTGAAAACAGTCACATTGAAGTAGCTGTGATTTAGTTCATTGCATCATATTTAACTTTTGCAACCCAGTCTTTTTTTATTTTTTCCATATGAAGTCACAATAATTCTGCTTACTGTATGTCTCTTTATGCACAATATGTGTTTGTTCAGCAGATTGGCCACATAATAATAGCTTGCACAAAACCATATGCCCTTCTTTCCTCGTATATCTTCAAAGATGCACAAAAGGTGAAGTCATTTTGGGCACACAAACTTTGATGATCGTAATGTCAGGCTAACTCAGCAGTCATTATTTCCTCCTCTTTTTGTCTCCTCTTCAGTATTTGTTCTGGTCTTTCCTCAGATGAAAAGGCCAATTTTAAAGTCAAAGAGCAGCCGAGTTTTTATTTTTTATTTAACCCTCAACCTCCGCTTTTTGTTGGAGTTCCTGCTGTGTTGTTTTTGCTTTTTGAGTGGTCACAACAAGTTTGTTTTTCCATCTCCCGTGTTCTTCACACACAGGGTTGACACTACACAAAACGCAGTGACCTTTCAGCTGCAGACAGACGAATGAGCTTTCCTCTCCTGCCAAAATGTCAATGTCTTGAGGTTTTATTTCCCTCTCGTTTAGTTGTTTTCATTTGCAAGCGGCCTTGGCAGGCCGGTGTAACCCTCAAGCCTTTGGCCTCAGGCTAAACATGTGCTCTGTGCTTCTGAAGAACAATATGACCCTTATTACAAACAAAAAGCCATATGAGATTTGACTTCCATAGGATGCAGTTCTTAAGTGACATCATGAATGATACCTTAAATTGTACTTCTTATTGAGGAACTTTTGTCTAGCAGATGATTAAACTTGATAAAACAGATAGGGCTGGTTTCCCGGATAGGAATTAGATTAAGCCAGGACTAAACCTTTGCTAATTTAGGATGTGTCTTACAAAAATGCATTATCCGTGAGTATTTTAAAACCAAACAATGGCAATAATGTATTTTAAGATATCTCAGTGCAAGCTTTTTCCAGTTTAGACAGCTCTTAACATTTATTTTAATCTACGACTAGTCTTAAACCCTCTTCGGGAAACTGCCCCTTACAGTTTAACAACCTAGCAACTGAATATCAAAGGCACACTCAATCAGTCTGCATACAATGGCATAGAAATGCCATGGAAAACACCCAGAATACTTGAAAAAATGTGGTACTTTTACAGACTTATTTACAAACCCGATTCCAAAAAAGTTGGGACACTGTACAGATTGTGCATAATAAAGGAATGCAATAAGTCTCATAAACGTATATTTTATTTACAATAGAATATAGATAAAATATCAAATGCTGAAAGTGAGACATTTTGAAATTTCAGGCCAAATATTGGCTCATTTTGGTCCTCAAGACAGCTACACATTCCAAAAAAGTTGAGACAGGTAGCAATAAGAGGCTGGAAAAGTCAAATGCACATATAAAGGAACAGCTGAAGGACCAATTTTCCACTTTCAATTGGCAACAGGACTGAAGAGCCTCTCTTAGAGGCCAAGATGGGTAGAGGATCACCGATTTCCCCAATGCTGCGCCAAAAAATAGTGGAGCAATATCAGAAAGGAGTGTCTCAGCGAAAAATTGGAAAGAATTTTCACCATCTACAGTGCATTATATCATCCAAAGATTCAGAATATCTGGGACAATCTCTGCTTAAGGGTCAAGGCCTGAAAACCATACTGGATGTCTGTGATCTTCGGGCCCTTAGACGTCGCTGCATCCAAACAGGAATGCTACTATAATGGAAATCACAATATGGGCTCAGGAATACTTCTAGAAAACATTGTCGGCGAACACAATCCACCGTGCCATTCACCATTGCCAGCTAAAAGTCTGTAGGTCAATAAAGAAGCCGTATTTGAACATGATTCAGAAGTGCAGACGTTTTCTCTGGGGCAAGGCTCATTTAAAATGGACTGTGGCAAAGTGGAAAACTGTTCTGTGGTCAGACGAATCAAAATTTGAAGTTCTTTTTTGGAAAACTGGGACGCTATGTCATCCGGACTAAAGACGATAAGGACCACGAGCTGTTATCAGCGCTCCGTTCAGAAGCCTGCATCTCTGATGGTATGGGGTTGCATGAGTGCATGTGACATGGGCAGCTTACTCAACTTACTCAAAAGGCACCATCAATGCTGGAAGGTATATCCAAGTTCTAGAACAACATATGCTCCCAACCAGACGTTTGAGTAAATGGTTATTTTTGTTTTCCTTGCGCAGAAAAAAAAGTATTCTTGAGCATCGCAAAAGTAAAGTTGTATTCTAGAGTTGTCACACGGACGGTTTTAACTATGTTTTTATTATGTTTGTGGACCTGGGACCTCATTTGTGTTGCTTGAGGATCAGCTAGCTCTCGAATTTCATCAAAAATATCTTTCTTTTTGCTCCGAAGATGAAGGGCTGGTTTGGAATGACATGAGGGTGAGTAAATAATGTCAGAGTTTTCATTTTGGGGTAAACTAACCTTTTAAGATATTAAGCCTGCAGATGAGCATGATGGTTATTAAACGGATAGTTCACACACAAATGAAAATTCTGTCATCACAGCCAACCCCTGTCTGACACAACCATGTCAAAATCTGCTATTTCTTTGCTTTTTCGCACAGTCATGATGCACAGTCTTTCTGAATAGCGTAACCCTTTCACTACAAATCTTTTTTTTTTTTTTTTTTTTTTTTTTTATGTTTCATTTGGGAATCTATCATTTACAAATCCTGCCATGCATTTTCAATACGCCCTAGATCTAAAAATGGCAAGAGAACAAAAAGCAAGTTCTGCCGACAGAATACACACCGCTCAGTCATCATATGCAACCTCTTAAAGTCGGTTGCTTTCAGATCAAAGCACTGTCACATGCATAACTGGCTATCATTGAACGGATCCACCCATTATACAGAAAGAGGTGCAAATGTGATCAAACCAGCTGCCTTGACTTGGCTGCAAGTCATTCTGATGTCAAATAAAGAAACAAACCCTGAGGTCTCCACCCATTTCATAACTGCCCTTTGTTGACCGGGGAATCCCAGTGTGTGTTTACCTGAACTTTGCCCTGACTAGTGTCTCCCCGGTGCTTTCTGCTTTCCTTTATCATTGTGCAATGCTGTGTACAGTCAGATAGTTCTCAGTTTACTTTCATATTCATTTCTTTCTCTCCTAACTATTATTATTTTATCATCTGTGCTTCTGCCTTTCCAAACCCATCTCAAAGCTTTTGTAAATATGTAAACGTCATTAAGTTATCAGGTGACTCTGAGGTAAAGAGTGTAATTTATTCTCCTATGCAGAGTACAACAAATCTAAGCCGAATATCCATTTAAACAACCCGTTCCAAACTTCTCTTCACAGAGGTACGATGTCTCAGACATGGGAAAAAAAGGTTTTCTCAGACATTTATGCTGATTGACAGGCTGAGTTTCTTCCCTAAAGAAACTGAATGATACTTCAGTCGCTGTTGATGTAAGAAAGAAAAGTAGCCCGAGAGACACCATTGTCCCAGTAAGCCTTTCTGTATTGTCAGTCAGTAATAAAAGTCTACCTTTGTTATATTATGAATTAAATTTCAGACTATACTTGGAAAAAACTGTCAGTGTCACATTTGGTTTTCAATTTTTAATAGCCTGTCCTGGGCAGGACAAGTTAGAATCAGTTTTTTTTTTACATCTGCAGTATATAAATTCCCAAAAAAGAGATAAAGCAAGACTAAAACTAGTATAGAATATAGAACCATTCTAATAAAACATGCACACACATTTGTCATTTTAGGACATAATCCGTTTGTATACAATTATTAATTCTAAAATAATAAAATAATTTCAAAATATGTTTACAATTTTGAATACCTTAAACACCCTTCAAACTATACAAAACAAAAAACAAACAAACAAACAAACAAAAAAAAAAAACAATAGGCTGTGCAATTTGAAGTATCTTATAAAACTGAATTAATTTTTAAATATATATTATTAATTAGCTAATAGTACAGCCTGGAACATAATATGCAATTTGTTTAGGCCTTTTTTTTAAGTTAAGCTAGTTATAATTATTATTAATACATTTCTGGCTAATTAGCAGAAATAGGCTAATCATTTCCGGTTTAGCGATCTAATCTGCTTCCCAGTGTGTGTATCTGCCCTAAATTGTATTGAAAACTACTATTCCCATTGAATTTAGGATGAATAGTATGTAGGCTACAGTGGGACAATGGCTCAGATTTATCAAAACGTTCTTTAGCTTCTCCCTAAACTGTAATATCTGTCTCCATCTAGTGGTCATATATATAATATACATGCGTATCAATTATTATAATTATTATTAATGAATATTTTTTATATAAATCCTACGTTTTATAAAACATACAGGTAGAAAAATAATATGATTCTTTTAAAATCATAATATATGTATATACTAATAAATTAGAATTAAATGTTTAATTTCTCAGTTTTCTTTAGAATTTTAATGCATTCCACTTTTTTTAATTTGACAGGACCGGTGACTATAACAGGACAGGTTACTATAGCCGGTTAAAAAAACATGTAAATATATCAAATTAAATAAGTGTGAGTAAATAATGACCGGTAAACTAACTTGAATGCTGTAAATGCTGTTTCTCCTCCCGGGAACCAGAGGGCAGCAGCTTCTCGAAACTCCCTGAGCTCCTCCTCTGCGCGCATCAATTTTACGTCACTGTTTGTGCTGACGCGGCGTAAGCGCTTCATCCGTTCGGATTACATACGTGTCTGTCTCTTTTCACTTAAGCCAAGAATCGTAGAGGAGCGCAGACCGGAGACATGGCACCCAAAGGCAGCAATAAACAGCAGTCAGAGGAGGATCTTCTCCTGCAGGATTTCAGCAGGAACCTGTCGGCCAAGTCTACGGCGCTTTTCTACGGCAATGCGCTAATCGTGTCCGCAATCCCCATCTGTAAGTTCCTCATCTGTTCCTTCTAATAAGGCTCTAAGCGTTCCCCCTGACGTGTAACGTTAGGTTGTGTCTCAAAAGTGAGCTGTCCTACCTTATTTTTTATTCTATTCTATTCTATTCTAACGTTAGATTCAAGTGTCGTTAAGTAGATTCTCGCTTAAAGCGTTTATGCACCGCTTTGTTTGTGGTCTCCGATAACCGCTGTTACTTTAGATAAGTTATTCATTGTGAATAAATTCTAGCAACATTTTTTTTCTCACTTGGTTCTTGCATATGTATGGTTTTGTAACAGGGCTGTTTTGGAGGATCTGGCATATGGATTTGGTTCAGTCTGCAGTGCTGTATGCAGTCATGACTCTCGTCAGCACCTATCTGGTTGCCTTTGCTTACAAGAACGTCAAATTTGTCCTCAAGCACAAGTAAGAATAACACACATTGTTTCAAAGCATTCTTTTTCTGTTCTCTCTCTCTTAGGATTCCCCCTGTAGCTTTTGGAAATTTTAAATATTTTTGTGCTTTTTTACTTTCAGGGTCGCTCAGAAACGTGAAGACGCTGTATCCAAGGAAGTGACCCGCAAGCTCTCTGAAGCCGACAACCGTAAAATGTCCCGCAAAGAGAAGGACGAGAGGTATGTTAGTCTTATTCGTGATCAATACTGAAATGTCGATTCAGTGATCACAACAGAAATGTTGCTGTGTTGCAGGATCCTGTGGAAGAAGAACGAGGTCGCTGATTATGAGGCCACCACGTTTTCCATCTTTTACAACAACACTCTGTTCCTTATGATTGTCATCATTGCCTCTTTCTTCTTGCTGAAGAACTTCAATCCAACAGTGTAAGTTTACTGTAATATTTAGTCTGTTGTGTCCGTTATAGCCTATTAATTGGCTCAGATGTCGAACACTTACCTTGTATATCTGTTACAGGAACTACATTCTGTCCATTAGTGCCTCTTCAGGTCTGATCGCCCTGCTGTCTACAGGGTCCAAATAAAAGACTGATTGCATTAGGAGGAGAAGATTGAGGAACAAATGAAAGGATTATGGGATTGGGGGTGGGGACAGGCAAGGCAGTTTGTCAAAGGAGGTTTGGTATCTTTTAGGAGGGCGTTTATCATTTCATCTGTTAAAGTTTCATGAAATTCATGATTGGTTGAGGCCTTTTTGTCTGGTCTTCTCTTGTTTTTGTTTTGTACCAATAAAAGACTGTTTGCTCACATTTTGTCATATTTTGTGTATAAGGAATAGGTAGGCTAAAGTAACTAAAATGTTAGATATCAGTAAATATAATTCTAAGCATCTGATAGAAATGGCTTTTATGATGACAAATAATTACAATAGAACAAGATAGAAATGCAAACTGCAAGAAAATGAATCAGATGTAGTAAAAATAAAATGTTGAAAAGTTTACACTTTATTAATTTAATATACGTTAAAGCTATGTGTGTTTTTTTTTTTATTCTTGAGTTTAATGTGCGGGAATGCACTTGGAATACTATGTCATTTATATTTACTTGGTATGAGCACATGACAATGCAGCACATCATCCATCACTCCATTAGCTTTCTTGCAATAGGATTTTTAAATTACTATTAATACGCATTTTATAATCAGGTTTTAATTTTTTTTACATTTGAGTATGTTTTTGCAACATACTTTTTAACCCTTGAAGTGTCTTCTTTGGATCCTACTGCTAATCACATTTATCTATCGGAAAACTATTATACATTTCCTACCTATTAGACTTCTTTAAACTCAAAATGAAGTTCATGACAAAAATGTTTTATTTACATTAAGTTGTGCATAACAAAATGATTGAATTACAGTTTACATGTGAACTCAAGACTCTATCTATCCATTATCTAGCTTTGAAATTAATCATAAAGACCCAGCGCCTTGGGTCACATGATCATGAACAATAAAGTTCCTTCCTGTCCTGACCATCACATGAACCCTTTTCTAATAGACTTGTGGAAGGGACCTTAGTGAATGACTTCACCTTTATTCTAAATGCCCTTATAAATGAGTTCCCCTTCTTGAAGTGCCCTTATATCCCACCCCCCTTAAATAATGCCGCTGTCACTTTAAACCTTACTGCATTTTAACATATCGGTGGTGCTTCGGATTTGATAAATTCAAAATGACTGAAACAATAATTTCAAATAATAATGTCGCACTACAAATGAGTTCATATGCAAAAACCGAATATTTTATTGTGCATTCCAATTAATCTCAATCAAATGGCAGTTGGGAGATTAGGTTAAAAATAGCACAAAATAAAAATAAATAAAAAAATACAGCTAACTAACACAATAAAAGTAGTGCTGGACAAAGATTAATTGTGATTAATTGCATCTAAAATAAACTTTTTTTTTTGTTTATATAATTTTATGTGTATACTGTGTATATTTATGTATATATAAAGACACGCATATTTTGAAAGTATTTCCATGTATATACATGTATATATTTAATAGTATATACAAATAGATTTTATGTTTCATATATAAACATAAAATATTTTTTCTTAAATATATACATGCATGTGTATTTAAATATACATAAAAACCTGTATATATAGGCCTATATATATATATAAACATAATTTTTGAAAATGTAATCTGTTTTTGCTCTTTAAATATACCTGAGAGTTTGACTGAATGAGATATAAATATGCATATAAATATCATTGGAATTTCTTTGTTTTATTTTCTGTCTGCTAGATTCTGTGTTCTGTTTCACTGTTATAATTATTTCCAGTATACTGATTTAAGAAAAAAAAGCTCTAAGGCATTTAAACTCTTGACATCTGGCCACTGCAGCGATGAAAGCTTGTGGAGGCTTGTTACCGATGCGAGATAACGCAAATGCCTAATTAAAATGAAATGCCTTCAGGATAAATAACCAACAGGCAAATATCGCAGACAACTATGCTTAATAAATCGAAAGAAGCCGAAACTGTGATCATGATTAAAATACAAGTCATAAATCATCCTCTCTGAATGGAAGCTAAACTCCAGTTCAATGTGAACCTAACTGCGACAACACAATATTTCTACCAGTTGTTCACCAGCTTATTGGTATATTGCCTAATAAGGAAACACACATGGGTTTACTGGCTTTTTATTTCAAGCATATAATCTACCGTACTGTTTACATATTTATATTTACAGAAGTACACTGCTGCAATACAGGGAGAGAGATGCATGATATGATAAAAGACCCTGATGCAGCGATTCAGAACAGCCTGTGCATCCAGCTCTTCTTTTCTCAGAAATAATGTTACAAACTTTAGAAAACAATAGTCACCGAGTGGTGTGGTTTCTTCGTTTTTGTAAAAGACATCATTTACAGTTGAGAAAAGCTCACAGTATTACACTCATGGACCCATGGGAGAATGGGCAAGCCCTAATGTTCATGCAGGTGAGAATCAAGGCACTCCGCAGGGAGACTAAAGGTAACACTATGTACACCACCATCTCGTAAAGCCTTCTGTGTTTCTTAGAAGTTTCGCTCTTTCTTTTTTTCCCCTACAGAACCATCTTGTTTGCTCAAGCCAAATTCCAACAAGTTTCAAATTCATCTAAATGCTCTGAGTATTGAAACACTACAGGGTAAAGCAGCACATGGCATGATAAAGTATGGCTTTCAAGTAGGACGAGCAATAGCTATAACCTCAAACGTGAGGCACCCGCAAACAATCAGAATCGCAGAATATATATTATTATTTTTTCGTTTTTAGGTGAACTACCCTTGTGAAAAAGAAGACTTTCAAAAACATTACTTACGGAAATCCTACACTTAGGAATATACTTAAGTGCAAACTGAACATAATATTTTTGGGAAATGTATTACAGTTTAAATTTATATTAAATGCAGCCTGCAAATTTTTTTAAATGTTTTTGATCGACTTTAATTTCAGTATTATTTTTGACTATGAAATGTGGAAAAGTGAACTGTCAAAAGTACTAAGAAGCATTTATGGTAAATTAAAATACATTTTCCATTAATTTACATTGAAACCCTTATGTAATAGATTTAAATATATATGCAATTACATATTTATAATAATGAAGTATGTGTAAAATATAGTAATTTTAAATGGAATAACACACTACACACTACAAATAACACACTAGTCAGTATTTTACATGTGCTTTAATATGCACTTACAAAAAGCACAACAACATACCTTTTAAAACTAAATGATTTAAAAATGTACTTCAGAGTAAAACTGTAAGTGTATTAAGAAACATGGTCATGAGATTACTTTATCTCAGTACACTTACATGGACTGCACTGATATTATATAATCAAGAAGTACAAGTTTTTTCAAATATACTTTTAGGTACACTAAATGTGCACATTCAATACAATTAAACACGCTTCTTTTTCACAAGGGTATCCCTTTAAGTTGTTTTCCTCTGAATATCATCCATACTGTTACTAAAAAGGAAAAACAAGTCACTCATTTATAATCAAACATTAGCATGAATGCATTAGGCTGCTGGCTTATTATATTCTACGCATGTCAGATCAACTCTAATACTGTATATTTAGACTGCAGTGCGGATTGAGGTTGGTTTATAATACAGTTGCATGTTCAGTAAGCATGTATTCATAGATTTATGCTACCCTCGTTCAAGTAATTTAAGTGTGCATTTACGTATTTCTCTACAACGAGTACCTGTGGCTCACATTATAAACTAAACACGCATAATCTCCTTAAAATACCCTCATAAAATATCAATAAAGGCATTCTTGCGCAGGCAAAACAGCTTGAATCTTTTTGAATGCACATTGTTCCACTGAGTCTGGGCTCTACAGTCCGTGAAACAGGTTTGCAGTTGCTGCATTTGAACACAAGATGGTGACATGCTCTGTTCCTCCTCTCTGCGTTTGTGTGTGTGTGCTAATACCGCCAGACTTTCTGGTGGCTGATGGTTTTGAGAGCAGAGGCCAAGCATGGGTGTTTATTAGGTTCATAGATCACATTTGTGAGAGAAGCTCTCCTGCAAGGTGCCCTAACGAGGTGACACCTGGACACCAGTCGAGGGAATTCTTGCTGTGTTTGGGTGCGAAGGCACACTAGCAGAAACAGAGGGGATGCAGGTAACAGGTTATGGAGGACGGCACTCTAAGGTTTCAGAGAGAGGTCTGACCGGTGATGAAAACTGATTTGGAGCAGGAACCATTTGGGTACGAACACTGCTACACACATATCTCTCTTCACCATGAGCTTCTGTCCACAGCCCCTAGGAACGATAGTCCTTCTTACTGTATGGCCTGTTCCCAAGTATATGATCAATGTCTGAGACCACGTGGGATGTCATCTTTGGAAGAACCTGAATGTG
Organism: Enteromius treurensis; assembly: GCA_032275025.1. Lineage (NCBI taxonomy): Eukaryota > Metazoa > Chordata > Actinopteri > Cypriniformes > Cyprinidae > Enteromius > Enteromius treurensis. The sequence goes on along the minus strand of JAUCMU010000121.1, from coordinate 117,544 downwards.
CAGAGAAGTTAGTCAGGGAGCTTCTGGAAATGAATAGATGTATAGGAAAGTCGATATGTTTCCATACCTGTATGGCTCCTAGGTTTTCAGTTAGCTGCTCTGCGTTTGAGGTTCCTAGTAGTACTGAGCTCACTCCCTCGTTCCGCAAACACCAGGCTGGAGAGAAAGAGTGAGAAAAAAGTCTTGTTATATATGTAAATAAATTACAATTTGTGGAGATCACGTGGAAAATATAACTAATGCAATGTAAATCTAAATTGTGGTATTATGGTTGTGTTTGATTGGCCAGCAGTGGATAGTACTGCTGGTACTACACATTATCTGCTCAAAATCGAATTTCTTCATTGATGGCCATTCAAAAGTACTTCCCATGAATTCTGATATTTTTATAATTTCTATACATTTTGCGAGGTTTAAAGTCAGAATTGTAAGATATGAAGTCAGAATTGCGTAACATAAAGTCAGAATTGCTATATGTTGGAGTTGTGTGATATAAAGTTGCAATTCTGACTTTTTTCTAAGAATTATGGGATAAAGTTAGCCTGGGCCCGCCCATACTTCCTGTGACGCTACTTTCAATTTTGCGAGCAAACTCAGTCTGGCAGCTTGGCCAGACTAAGCTCCTATGAGCTTTAAAGTTATGGAAGCCGGGCTAGGATAAAGTCCAATTTTGAGGAAAATATAAAGACTGATGTTCTCAGAATTATAATTATAATAAGCAATTCTGGCTTTATATCTCACAATTCTGACTTTACAACTAGCAAATTCTGACTTTATATCTCACAATTCTGACTTTACAACTAGCAATTCTGACTTTATATCTCACAATTCTGACTTTACAACTAGCAATTCTGGATTTATATCTCACAATTTTGACTTTATATCTCACAATTCTCATTTTATAACTAGCAATTCTGACTTTCTATCTCGCAATTGCAATATAATAACTCCAATTTTGAGAGAAGACTGATGTGTTCTCAGAAATGCGAGTTCATATCTCACAATTGTGACTATAGCTCGCAATTGTGACTTCATATTTCGCAATTATGACTTTATAGCTCGCAATTATGACTTAATATCTCGCAATTATGACTTAATATCTCGCAATTATGACTTCATATCTCGCAATTATGACTTAATATCTCGCAATTATGATTTTATAGCTCGCAATTATGACTTCATATCTCACAATTCTGACTTTACAACTAACAATTCTGACTTTATATCTCACAATTCTGACTTAATATCTCACAATTCTGACTTAATATCTCACAACTCTGACTTTATATCTCACAATTCTGACTTTACAACTAGCAATTCTGACTTTCTATCTCGCAATTGCAATATAATAACTCCAATTTTGAGAGAAGACTGATATGTTCTCAGAAATGCGAGTTCATATCTCTCAATTGTGACTTTATACCTCGCACTTATGACTTCATATCTCGCAATTATGACTTTATTTCTCACAATTCTGACCTTATAACTCGCAATTACGAGTCTATATTTCATAATTCTGAGAAAATAAGTCAGAATTGTGAGTTAAAAAGCAAAAACCTTTTTTATGTTTTATTCACTGGCGGAAACAGGCTTCCATAGGCTATATTTTATAGCAATTTAACTGAAATAACTGAACATAAATATAGGACCTTGATATAAATTATCATTATCAAATACATTTTTAAATGACACTTAGTTTCTTTTGCATCTGAACTCTTCATATACAATTAAATTATATAATAGGAGATTTTAAAAGTGACAGTTTTTACAAGTAATACAAACAAATAGTATTTATATTATTGTACACCTTCTTGGTTGTATGAGTGCAGCAAACACTTTATTACACCTCTTCAGCAATAATTTAAGAACAAGACCCAAAAACTGCATGAGCTCTGCAAGCTCAAAAGTCTAGACTGATTGATAAGACAACTCTGTAAAAGTGTCAGTGGGAGAGTTCTTACCTACGGCGAGCTGAGGCAAGGTGCAGCCCAACTTCTCAGCAATATGACCGAGTTCTTTCAGCTTTGCCTGCTGCTTTCGTCCGTCCTCACTGACTATCTTGTCTTTCAGCCACTGGTACGACTTCATAACAGAAAAAACAAGAGTAGACGAGTAGAGTTAGGTAGGGAGATACACGGCAGAAAACAAACATTTGATTTGCCATTGTGTATATGCAGCAGTATTTTTCTAGAAATATACCAGAAAATTATTATTAAATTTGTCTTTAACTTGGTACCTTCATAGCTGCCCTGGAAGATTCTGGAATACCGTTTTCATACTTTCCAGTGATGATCCCACAGGCCAAGGGAGACCATGTCATGGCGCCCACACCTACAGTCCCCAACAAAATCAAGGGAATATTTATGACCAGGATAAACAGCTGCCTTATGCTTTCAATGATGAATTCTCTAAATTTGACAGCATCATTTTCACTTAGATCGAGTGAGTAAATGATGATTGACTGACACCTGCCTATCTTATGGTAGAGCTCAGGCAGCTGCACCTCGACCTTCTCCCTCTGGAAAAGGTGATACTCTGCCTGCTCACACACCGGAGGAATCAGATTAAACTGCCTCGCTACAGAATATGCTTCCTAGAAAGAGAAAATAATATGTACATTACACTTTCATATCAACATATTAATAGGAAGAATTTAAACGTACGACCCAATCACCCAGCCTGATTTTATGGCAATATTTATGAGGGGGCTAATTCATACAAATTTGTATGACCTCATTTGTATGACCTGATTTTTCCCAAAAATATTTTCCTAAATATTTTTTATGAGTTGCCAGTTCGTATGAATGACCTACACTAAACATTTGACAGATGTCTAAAAGATGTCTAAATCATAAACAACTTAAAGACATCTAATAAAAGTCTATTTGTTATCTGATAGGAAATTGCAGATGAGCAAACACTCTAAAAAACAGAAGCAGCAAGCATTTGGCTTTCTCAAGCCAACTGTGATAGCAACTATAACTGTGTTGGTAAAACTGAATTTCCTTCAAAAATCATTTTACTAAACTGACAATTTAATATACTGACTGAAAACAACTGTGGCAACTTTGACTTTTTGTATGATTAATAGAAAATCCTAATAGCATTTACTTAAACACAGAAATCTTTTCAGGCCTAAAAAATGTCTTGCATGCATCCTAAATAAGTATGAATTACTTCAATTACTATTATTCTCAACAAAAGTCAAAAATAGAATAGAATAGAATAGAAACAGCCTTTTTAGATAATAATGCTGGAACCGTTCGATAGCTTTTCTGGTGACATGTCTTTAGATATGTACCTATAGAAACTGACATACACCCTGAGAAATACTGACTGTAATAAAAGTGACAGCTACTGTAGTCCTGGTCTCCCCTCTATACAGTCTATATTAGTATCACATGACTGATAACAACTCCACTGAATCATTGTTTTCATATTCATGCACAGAGCTCATTACAGGCTGTGAACACAAGTTCCAGTCGTGGGGGTGTGTTTACGTGGGATGGATCTGCCATGACACCAGAACATGGTATTATCACAGTCAAACTAATTACAGGTCATCAGTGTGTGTCCTCTCTGTAAAAACCCTGATCAAGCCACCATATATCACCCGTGAACTAATAATGTCAGTGCTTAATTACAACATATCAGTTTGGGCCAACTTGCTTTGTGCTACACTGCAATTACAGCAACATACAGTACTGCAAAACACTGACTTCCGTCAAGGTCTAAAAATGTGTGATCTGGCCAATATACACTAGAGCAGCTGAGACAGAGGGTACTTTGTTGTCCCTGCAAACATGGTTTGTTCCTGAATACAGTCCAATAGAAAGTGATCAGTAATACTGTCATGTTATGTAAGTAAAACACTTCTAGTAACATGCCGTGCCCTCTAGGGTGATGTTGAGTTTTGTCAGGACAAATGGCGTTTAGAAAATGCTACTTACCATTATTTCCATAGCTGTCCATCTTGAGGTCCCCCAGTACATGGACATGCCTTGGTTTATTACATAGGTCATGGCTCTGACGATCTCTATGGAGACAAATATTCACAAATTCTGTTATTACCCTGAACAATTTTACTTAACGTGCACCTGCAGCGTGCTTAAAATCTTAAAAGCGACGTTAAAACTCTCACTAATTTGCAACTATGTGTGGGAATACTCTTAGTAGAATGTTGTGTTAAGTTTAAGGTTAGTAGAATAAGTTGACATGTACTTGCAAAGTTACTTATAGTCAGTAGTGGAATGTCTGTTGGGGATCAAAATAAAGTGCTACCATTTATTAAGCAGACAATCTAATACTTTAATGACTGCTAGTTACTGTGCAGAGTTACTTGTAGTTAGTAGAACGGTAGAACAGTGTTACCTATATTTTAATTTACTATAAATGCTTTTACATTCAGCAGTAGACTTTAAACACTTAAAATACAGTAAAAATGATCAAATTATCTATAATCATGTAGTCCTGCTGCTAATGCGAAAATTTGAGCTAAATGCATTTGATTTTATAATCAAATTTTTGGTCCCACTTTATATTAATTGTCTCTAATACCTGTGTACTTAAATAGTAACTAGAAGTCTATGTAAGGAATAATTAAAGACGGGCCGTTGAATTATTAGAAAAATAATGCACACCCGAGGTGGTGATGCGGCCACGACGCGAAGCGGAGTCAACGGTCCGGAGACAATTATTCTGCTTATACTACGGTTGCCACACCTCAAGACATCGATCAGATAATATATTTTAAGGGATTCGTCCGGTTTTCTACTTAAATTGCTATTGTGAGTAGGATTATTTCTTCCGCATCTCTTCTAACGACTATTTTGCTAGTTCCAAAACGTCATTTTAAAGCTGGCAATGGAGTGGAGGCTTGAGCCGTTGATAGCAGACTAATGAAGATAATAATGAAGTTATAAGAAAGATAGAGAGAGAGACAGAGACACAGAGAAAGAGAAACAGAGAGAGAGAGAGAGAGAGAGAGAGCTTGTATGAATTAGGCTACTTCTGTGTCATGTGTG
>JAUCMU010000121.1:44013-55844 GCA_032275025.1 Enteromius treurensis | reverse complement strand
AAAGGTGAAAGTCACCATAGCTTGTAGTATAGACTCCAACCCAACTTTGTAAATAGATTAACGGCGATATTTTTTTTCGCGCTATAAGAGTCTCGCGTTAACGCAGTGCGTTAATGGCGATAAGGGCCCACCACTAATAAAGACACAGCATACAGCATATATTTAAAAATATTTAAATGTATATATTTATATTAATATAATTTATTTAATATATAAATATATTTAATATATACACATGACATCTATTTGGTAAATATATACATACATGTGTGTGTGTATATTTATATACATATATATATATATATATATATATATATATATATATATATATATACATACATACACACACACACACACACACACACACACACACACAGCATTATTAATAATAATAATAATACAACTAAAATATATATAAAAGAAACAAATAATAATGTCCAAACAAATGGAATTTCACATAAATAATTTAAAACATTATAATTAAAAAAAGAATACTTGAGTACTCAAGTACATGGAAGTGACAAATGTTTTTCAACTTCAAAACATTCCACACTAATTAAAATCAAGTAACAACAACACCCACTTGTGATTGAGGACAGTTTTACTGTTGATCAGTACCTTGTGGTCTGATTCATCAACCAGAAGTTGTATCAACACTGTACATGATGACTTGAGTTCAGGGGAGGAACAACGTAACACTCTGTCTGGAGGGCGACACACAGGACGTGTTCTTCCTTTCAAACAGCTACATGCTACGCAACCAAATGGAACAGAACACATGGGACTAGTAAGGGGGGAACTACATTTTGACATCTTAAAATCTTGGTTTGAGACCTTTACAAACGCCAGAATGCACTGTAAGGAGGAGACTACCATCTCATATTTCATATTTACAGCAGATTAAAAATAATGGCGCAGATGGACCCACCACCCCCAAAGTGCTTGGTTAATTTATCTCTTGAGTACTCAAGCAGACAAAATGACCAAAACATCTCTAGAAATGACAGGGCTGTACTGAGGTCAGAAATCCCTGGGGAGAATCAGAAAAAGGAAAAAAGAGAAACGTTACAGCCTGTATTCGGTCAGATTCACACCATCAAAATGATCACACACACACACACACACACATATGCGCTTGTTCAAATTCTATTCAAATTACACTTGTTCATCTGCTCTACTTAAACAAATCAAAAAGTTCAATGGCTGATTAAACTTATTTTCAGAGAACGAATGCCATCTTAGATTCATTTAATAAGATAAATAAAACGTAAGAAGATATTCTATAAAAATTCAAATCAGAACTGATCCTATTTTCATTCCTAATACTCCTTTTAGATCATATCACGCATGGTTTAGTGCATGCTTTTTCAAAGACAAATACTTTTCTTTCAAAATACTTTTTAATACTTTTTAATCAAAATAGAATTACTTGCCAGAAGTTTAATTTTTCAGCTCCTTCCATCCAATCTCTTGTCATAAGCCCTGTCACAATCAACCTGCTGTCACTTCTCACATTCCAATCAATTCCCAATGGATTCAATCAAGCCTTGCCTTATATGTATACATATTTTTCTCATTGTGTATCCTGTTTCACTTGGAAATTTCCATCTCTTTTCAAACGCATGTGTTCCAAAGTTTCCAAACTCAATTCAAATACACTTAGAAAAAAATATATATATATATTATTTTTGTAATTATAAGTTAAACTTTATTTTACAGTACATGTTCTTACAAGTATTTACAATGCACTTACATTGTACTTTACCAAGAAAGTTCTGGTATATAAGTTAACTACATGGGGTACAGTAGAGTAGAGTTCAGGGTTAGTAGCTAGTTGTTACCTAGTTATTGTACTGTAAATACTACAGTATGTGCATAGTATGTACATGAGGAACAGTACTGTAAAATAAAGTGTTACCATCATAACGGCTTGTCAAAATAGCAGCGCCCATAAAGGGACAACTTTGTACCATACTGTGTCTCCCCCTAAAATATGCATATTAGTTCCTCAGACTAGAAATATGTAACCTTCTATTAAGTTACTCTGAAATTAACTTTTTGGGGTAAATAAGGTACAGTATAAACTATTTGAGGGTACTGCCCCAAGTGACAAGATGACAAAAATAACCCTAGAGGTCAAGAGTGTAGCATAAAGATTAATCAATAGATCTAAAAAGCACAAATTAACCTCTTGAATTTGTACAAAAGGTCCAAACATCAAAGCTGCAGTGTTTGCTATCTTGCGGGAATATGAAGTACAAAATACATGTAGTATTGTTATTTGTTAATTATTTTATTTATTTGTTATTTGTAAAAGCCGAAGCCCTAAAGCCATCATCATCAGAGGGTAACTAATTACTAATTACACTAAGTAAGCTTAGTATGACCACTGCTTTAAGGTTCTGTGTGTGATGTGCTGATTCAGTACACCAGGTGAAAGACATTCATGTGGTCCACACAACATTTCCATTTAGAAACGTTTACTCTGCGGTTAGACATAGAAACTACTGGCACCTGCACACACTCAAACACAGGCACAGCACATCCCACCAGAATCCAGAACACATGCAGCAGAGTAGGTAGAAAATAACCTGAAATCACTGAAAATATTGCATCAAATCAAGCAACAAAACAAACAGAAAATGATCATGGATAATCAGAGAAAAAACACCTACAATTATGCTCTACTAGAACAGGGAGAGGGGAAACACTACAAAGAATCAACGGTCTAGGTATTCTATGCACGTAATGAAGCATCAATCTGAGAACTGTGTAAATATGGAATGGCAAACAATTATGGTTTGTTTGTCCCGAGGAACTCAGAGCTAACAGAGCGAGCTCAGCTAACAAAAAAGAACAGAGCAAGAGGAGATCAAGAGTGGGTGAAACCCATAAATCACAGTGATGAAACCCTATCTATGATGAACAGTGATGGACAGTGACTACCACAGTTCAAGCCAAACATCATGTCAAACAACTACTACGGATCTTCTTAAAACTGATCTCAACAGTGTTTAAGAGGATCCAAACCATTCCAGCAAGAGAAGGAGCCACAGGTGAAGGGATCCCTGGAAGGAAGAAATGTAAATCAAGGAGAGTGGTTAAGGAGGGAGAGAGAGACATACCGGTACTTCATGCCAGTGAGCTTGCCGGTGGACTCTTTGAGGGAGATGTGGTGGCGTGGGGTGAAAGAGCCAAAGCTCCGGGCGATGATGGCAACCGTGCGGAACTTCGCCCGTGCCGCATTCACCACGTTGGGGCTGGTGGTATTCGTTTTTCCATGGTCCCCATTTCGACCCTTCAGATTGTGGTCCGTGCAAGCGATTGAGACCTGCATGCTGGATGAGGTGGATGAAGAAGGTGCAGTCTACAACACAGAGAGGACACACTGAGAGATCATGCGGGGGTCACAGTCCCGACCTTCCTCCCTGATCCCGTCCTGTGGATATGGTCAAAGCAGCAGCAGCAGATAAACTGCATCAATTATTGAGCACAAGGAAAAAGGAGCCGTCTACACAGTCCAAAAGTTGCGTTGTTCCTTGCCCAAGACGTTCCCTCATGAAAAAAGACAACTGTTAAGGCTGCGTCGGGGTCAATAAGCCACAGAACGAGAGCTGCAGAACTGTCCGGAGGAGGAGAGGAGATTCCCGCAGCACTGAGAGGATCCTCGCATGGTCAGCCACAAAAAGCCCGCCTGCTGAAGGGGGGAGGAGAGGAGGAGGAAAGGAGGGAGGGATGTCAAGACCGGCCAGCATAAATCCACAGATCTGCTGACACTTCGCTCCTCTCTTCTAAGGTCTTCCTCCTTTCTTACATTCTCTTTCACACACACATTCATTCACTTCCTTTAGCTAATAATAATTTGAGTTTCTAATGAGCTTCTGTCTTTCTCTGTTTACTTTCCTTTTTCTTTAGATCTATTTTTTTTTTTTTTGTGAGCTCAGCAGTGATGCTTCATCTGCGCTACAGCTCTAGGGGAATGAGCAGTAGGCAGCCGTCCACGTCTGTTTAAAGCGCTCTCTCCCTCCCTTTATCTTCCTCGCTCTCTTTCTTTTCCAACGTATCGCTCTCTTGCTCCTCTGCTGTGGAGCGTAATGTCTGTGACACAGACCAAGCGCAATGTTTCGTGCACCTGTGCACACATGAGCTCAACACTCTTTCAGTGCTAAGCCTAAAACTAACAAATGCTAAATTAAAAGATGTTGAAAGATCTTTTAAATGATATCAGTGTGATTAAAACATATTCCAGCCCTGTAATGGTGGAGTGTGTAATTTTAGGTTCAAATAATTTCTTTTATTACAGCTAATTATTAAAAAACAACTACAAACAAGATATTTACTGGCTGATTATAACTAGGCTTGGGCACCAAACAAGTTAGTTAAATTATACTGTATTCATGCGGGGTCAGAATAATTAGAATACTGTAGAATGGCCAATGCATCCAATTTCGGGTACAAATATGAAGAATAATACTTCTTTTACAGACATTTAAAGTAGATATATGATAACCCAGGCTTTTCTATAGTTGACAGGAGATTTACTAGTATTATTTGTAAGTACAGGTTCAGGCAGTGGTCCCATTTTAAAAATATGTATTTGGCACTGGTATTTAAAAAAATAAAAAAGAATACCCAAGGCTAATTACAACACAAAAAGTCATACCAGGCTTATTGGAAATACGTGCCTCGACATACATTTCTGCAACCTTGTAATTATGGACAACCCAGTTGCACGGCAGGTCGTGACAATATCAAGAAATTACCATGAAATCTATTTATTCGTGTCAGGGACAAGAATATTTCATTATTTTCGTAACTCCAGAATGAAAAAACTCCACGAATGTAAAACTCAGATTCCATTGGATGCATCCTTTCGTGGCAGATTCACGAAAGTCGAATAAGAATCATGTCCGTACCACGAAAAAAAAAACGTGCGACTGGACTGTTATGTACCTCAATGCACGTTTTGCCACAGTTTCAAAGTGAAATGTATAGAGAGTGGCGCTAAAACACGCGTTTAGTACGTAACCGTGACACGTATTGCAGTGTTTTTTTATAATGCTGCTTGAGGTATGTTTTGTGGCCGTTCAAAATTCAAATATCTAGTGAGTGTTGCTATACCTAAGTGCTTTTCGATACCTAAGTGCAACGCCATTACAGAGTAAAACGACTGAGCTCAAAAACTCATACATATGAAGCTGTATATACAGTATAATGACAGCATACAAAAGTATCAGTTTTCAGCAGATTATTCCCTACATCCAAACGCATCTACTTCCATGCTATGTATATTATACGGAAAGCAGTATTAGTTAACAAGAACATACTTTTTTAACAGTTTCAAAGTTCCTATTATGTTAGGAATATGTTAATTAAAGAGTTCAAATATAAACTAAATATAAACAATGTTTGCAGTACTTTATTTACACTCCTGTTCAACGTGTACATACTATATAATTTTCTTATAGTAATTACAATACAATAACTGGGTAATAACTAGGTAATAACCCTGAACTTAACCCTAAACCTACCTGTAGTTACCTTATATTAACCATTACTTTCTTAAGTTGATACAGTATACTGTACAGTAAGTGCATGTACTGTGAAATAAAGTGGTACCATACTGTGTCTTAATGTAACGAACCTCAAATTTATCACTACATCCGATTTAACTGGTGTAACTGGTGTTTGTGTAAAGAGGGTATATTCAGCACAACACAAACCTAAAGAACTACACACTCAAATATATAATCAAACAAACAGCCAACATACACATTTGAGACAAATGAAAGGAGACACGACAGTCTCTGTTATTAATTCTTGAATATTAGCTACTTTGAGTCGGTTGACACTATTCTGACCTCATTTAAATCCATTACAAATCAATTGACCTCTGCTTGAGGGCTGGAGGGCTAATTGAAGCTGGAGTCACTCTAATATATGACTCCCCAGTGCCTATACAGTATTCTTAGCATTACCTTAAATTCTTTGGGGACAGTGTTTCCCTTATAAAGTTGGATGTTACTAATGAGCTTGTTAGCATCCCAACAGTGTAAAAGGGAATGAGACTGAAGGCAGGAAAACAACAACAACAAACACACACACACACACATATATATATACATTTTTATATACATACATATATATATATATATATATATATATATATATATCAGTAAGCCTTGGTCACTTTAACCAGTTAAGTACCCCCTTCCATAATTCCTTCAACTGCAATCTCCAGCCCTCTACCATCTCTTATCAGTAAATTTACTGATCGATAGAGTTGGGTTCACATGCTTGCTATTAAATCTTTCCACTTTAACTGTGGGTCTCAAATCAATATTGATCAACTGAGCTGTGAAAATGTTATGACTCTTACCATTCGCTCAAAGTTGCTTATTAAACTAGGAGGCTCTGCAAGATTACACCTCAAAAGACAGTACCAGGCCGTGTCTATGGAAACCACAACAAGTGGAATAAGTTTCCATTAAAATGTTCCCACAAAAAACTCATTTTTCTCAGTAGTAGCAGTTACATCTGTTTTATTGCTCTGTAATAATCAGCTAAGCTTCAAACTGTCTCTCTGTTTGTCACCCTCTTGCTCTTCTTCGGGAACAAGCACGTTAACTGCTAAAAACTTATTGCGATTAACATGTGAAGGAGTGCCATCACAGCGCATCTAATTTCTTAGATCCAATTTTTGCCGCCCCCACGAATCACAGAACAATTACTGCACAGGCCAATGACCTCAACTGTGTTCCATTTTTTTCTGGATCGTTCCTTGGGCCATACAGCAACTTTTCAAGCCATTTTGGCACTCATTTGAGCATTGGCTGGTGGCTCCAGTGCATGTGATGCATGGTAATAGCAGAACATATTTGAAAATGGGCGCAATTACAGATGAGGCACATTAACCAAATATTCAGTTAACCATACCTGCCACTCTCCCGATAGTGTGCTGCACTGCACAGACCATCAGTAGCTGAGCATCCAGGTGTACATGAGTCAGAGGACTTCTTTTGAGTGGTGTGGGGGTGGTGATTCTCTACCAACCACTGAAAGACTTTCCACAATAGTGTTTGATTTGCATCAGAAACTGTACGACAATGATGATAATTATTATACAAACAATGGCATCAGGGACATGGCAACACAGTGTGACGAGATCCCTCTGTCCTCTTCCTGACCTCAACAGCACTGACATGTTTGACCTCTCTGCTAATATAACAAGAGGAAATACTTTTTTTTTTTTTTCACTGGAGAATAAAAACTGAATCTTGAGTTCTGATTTGTCGAAAATGCATGTTTAAAAATTGACTTATGGGAAAGATGTATAAGAAATTAATAGAAGGGAAGTTTACAGAACATTTCCCAGAGGAAAAGCCATTTATTTGCCATGGAGCTTTTTTGGGCCTATAAAGTTTATGCTTTGGCAAATATACAGTGTTTCCAAGAAGTATTTTGTAATCACATTAAAAGAAATGTGCAATTTATTTTACAGAGAGATTTTTGCTTTTTTCAGTAAATCAAATAAATATTTTCCCCAGTTTTAAAAGATAAACCAATTGCACAATTTCGAATGGAAGTGTATATTTTGTCATTATTATGACAAAATATACACTAACATTCAAAAGTTGTTTGGAGACAGGTAATGTTTTTCACATTATCAGATTGTATATATTTACATTATTATTATATAGGCCTACATAAGCATTGAGGTAGATATAAATAATAGAGAATATACATTATACTTTTTTTTTTAATGAATGCTGCTTTTTTAACTTTCTGTTCAGAGAATTCTTAAAATAATATGACATTTCTGCAAAAAAATATTAAGCAAATCTGAAGGATAATGAGACACTGAAGCCTAGAGTAATGACTGCTGAAAATTCCGTTTTGCCATCGCAGGAATAAAATACATTGTAGCATATGTTAAAATAGAAAATCACAATAATATTTCAAACTATTACTGTGTTTTTGAACAAACAAACTTAATAAACTATATGAAGCTATAAGAGACCTATAGTAACATTTTAACCTCAAACCGAGAGAAGAGCGTTGTTACTTGCACACCTTTTGTCTGTAAATTGTAATGTGTAAATCACATAGTTAGTGTGGTATTCCTTTGTGTTAGAAAAATATAAACCACAATAAAATTTACATGCAAAATTTAGAGCAATGCAGAGCAAATCACTTAAAACCAAAACTTAAAACACACAATTGACAATTTCTTTTCCAATCTGTCGCTAGAATCTTTAGTTGTAGTCACCTTGATCTCATTTTTGAGAATGGATAAGGAGTCCCAGCCAATTTCTTTCTTTTTTTTTTTTTTTTTTTTACCTTGACCAATAAAATACAATGACATATTGTATATGTACAGTATGTCAATTAACTGTACGTATGGCAATTTCACCAAATAACCCTTAGAGGCACACCATTACATAACCCTGGATGCCGTCAGGATCCCTGGTGTCTATAAAGCCTATTTATTTCCAGACACCCATACCTCACTGCTTGACTAAACTAATGAGATTACGGAGTATATTTTAAAGCTTGAATAATTATAAACTCCTGTTGTGATCCCAAAGGCTGAGGCACTATTGACTTTTCTGCATTCCCAAATCAACAGGGACCACTGGGTAAATGAGAGAAACAATTAGCTATCAAGATTTCCAAAAACCACTGATTGTTCCTTGTCCTGTTAACATATTGTCATATTTGCATGCAGGGGGCTTATGATTTAATAAAACATTTATGGTTAGTAAATAGTGCAATTATATATAAATGCACTCTTTACTGCCCACTAGAGGAATGGATTGCATTAGCTACATTAGAATTTTCTATAAAAACTTTACAACAGCGCAAACAAACATAGAGGGAGAATGCCTTGGTTTTGTTTGCCATTGTGTACACAGTATGTGTGAGAAAGAACACTTTTGGACCCTGGTGCGATGTAAAATAAGGTGAAAAAGACTGAAAAGCAGGCAGAATCTCTCTCTCAGTTTTCCACAGTGTGGGAGGACAGATAGACGCTTGCTCAGCAGCACTCTATGAACACCTAACCCATTTATGCTCACACAAACACTGTGCCTTAGGACATGCATGAACATTAAACTCCGTGAAAAATGAAGTAAAGTAAAGAATGGAGTCAGATTAGCATTTCACTCAGAATCACAGAGCTTAAGATGTTTAAACTCCTGGTGCCTCATTAAGTACTGAAAAAAAAGAGCTAGTCGTTTATGAATTTAAAATGTTTTGGTGTCCTCATATGACACACAAGACTACCTACTAACAATAAATAAGAAAAAATAGAAAAAAAAACTTACATTTACTTTTTAAATGAACTTACATTAAAAAAAAAACATATGATAAATCTATACATCTTTATACTATGTATAATTACTGTTTATGTGGTGGGGTCATTTAAAAATGAAACAAAATTAAATGAAATTTTACACATAAATTAAAGCTGCAAGCAGCGATAAAAGGGCCCTTGCACCCAGGCTCACCACCTCCAGTGGCTTCAGGAAGACAGGGAACAGAGAGCAATATGCATTTAAATATGTAAAAGTAATTTGTTTGTGTCAAGCTTCCTGCTGCCAGCTGGTGGCGCTATGTCTATAATCTAATATTGTTATGTATAACTTTTATCCAACATTAATATCAAATAAATATTAAAAATTTGTTATTTTTGTTGCAGGCACAGAGAAAATATTGTCAGGGCAGAAGAAAGAAAAAAAATAAAAATACACATGCACACACATTTGCAAAAACATATAACAATTCTCAGAAATTCAGAAATTTAACTTAAAACCGTAAAACCTAAAACATTACCATATTTTTTACTGTCGAATTCCAGCAACCACAGCTGCTGGTTTTTCACCGTAAATTTTACGGATTTTTTTACCGTGTATGGAGGTCAACGGCTACCATTTGGTTATGATCATTCTTCAAAATATCTTATTTTGTGTTCAGCAGAAGAAACGTATACAGGTTTGCAACAAAACGAGAGCATATAAATTAATTTTAATGATCAATTTTGTGAGAATTATCCTTTAAACAAATTTTATATTATTTATTTTCCTAAACCCTTTCAATCAACACTGAGCAACACCATTAGATCTATCATAACACTATTCCCCACATTAATATGACAGATGCCATACAGTTTACTTATTTATTTCAAATCGCTATGACAACCTTGCTGGAAAATTGCTGGGGTAAATGAGAATGGCTGTTAGCGTGTCTAGGAAGAAATGTGTGTAAAACCAAGTGTCTGATGACACTTGATGAGTATAAAGATGATTCTTTGCAGCAATGAAAACCACTGGTTTGTAAACTGTTTTTATTACAGCACTGAAATGAAGAAGGAAGTATTGGAAAATGTATAAAGCTTGATCGCAGACCGAAACAGAAAGACCTCTGAGGACTATCAACACATCGCCTTGGGAGCTTCTTAAATTACCTGTTTTTTGACCTTGCATAACTTCATTATCTCTCCCCTGAGACCATTTCTCTCTTTATCTCTGTTTCTCACTCACTCCCTCTTTAATGTCATTGATCCTGTAAACACATCTGACTTTCACTAGCAACCCGGAAATGCTGGAGTCCACTGCAGAAGACTAAGCGTTAAAAGCCATTCCTGACCATTAAGGTATGATTTTCATTGAAGCCAACATGGCTTTGGTGACCCTGTCCCATAATTCTATATAACTACCTCTTTATATATCATTATGTTTTTTTATGAGGGCATAGCATTGAGGAACAGTACCTCTGGGATATCAACAGCTTCAATTCAAGGTCATTCATAAAAAAAAATATTAAACAGAATAATAAACAGAACAACGCTATCGATGTATAATTAATGCAATTGGCGAAATTTATGTACCATAAATAAAAATACATTTGTCCAATCAAGTGAACGCTATGTACCATTTATTCACTAGCATTTTAATGAGAATTTCTAGCTAGATATGCAAAAGTGTCACAGCTTTTACGAATATAACTTTGATTGATATTTGAATTACATTATGTATAATAAATTATAAATGTTTATATATATACTGTAAAGTTGTGTTATATTTACAGTAAAAACGGCAGCTGTGGTTTCCAGATATTTACTGTTATGTAAACATACAGTGACAATGTTTCAGGTACAGTATAATGATATCCGGTATTGGTGCCTGCATATTTTATTTTTTAATGTGATATTCAGGGATTTTTAGGAATGTCTTTTTTCCCCCTCCACTATAAATTACACAGTAGTTCCCAAATTTTACTGTATTTTTAACAGTATTTTACAGCAAATACCATTATTTAGGCAAGAGTAAATTTATTTAATACAGTTACTTATTTATTTAATTAGTTTTTTTTTTTTTACAGCACAGGATATCCAACACAGTCTCACAACCAATTCTGTGCTTATTTGTACAAATTTGTACGACCTCACTTGTACAATTTGTTATGATCTGTCTCAACCCCGTGACAGGTAGGTTTAGGGGTGGGGTTAGGTGTAGGTCATTCATACAAATTGCATAAATAAAATGCATACACATTTTTGTGAAGGTGTGAAAAGTTAATGTTAATTCATGCGTTTATGACCTCGAGGCTAGACTATTGTAATGCTTTATTGGATTGTTGTTCTGCACGCTTGATAAATATATTACAGCTGGTTCAAAATGCAACAGCTAGAGTCTTTACTAGAACCAGGAAGTATGAGCATATTAGCCAGGTTCAGTCAACACGGCATTGGCTCCTTATCAAACATTGTAAAGATTTTATTATCTTGTTAATTACTTATAAAGCCCTGAATGGCTTAGCTCCTCAGTACT
>JAUCMU010000120.1:0-13709 GCA_032275025.1 Enteromius treurensis | reverse complement strand
GGTCAAATTCTAGGGTTGTAAATGGACCTGTAAAACCGTTTCTGGCCATTTTTTCCCCTTACCTAAGCTACATACCTCCTATGTACATATCAGAGAACAATTTAAAATACTCTCTCAAAGCATTCTATGGCACCTTTAAAGGTCTTTCAAAGATGACTTTATTTCTAAAATGTAAATGAAATTCAACAATATTTTTAGTCTAAGTAAAGTGACAATTCTACTTTCAGATATTTTTAGTTTATGGTAAAATTAAGTTGTAGATAGATTTAATAAAATGTCTAAAGAAATATATAATTAAATATAGTATATGCTATTTATAATAAACTTTTACATTTTTGACAGTTTTACTTTTATAAATAAACATTTCTATAAAATAATTTTCAGGCAAACATAATTTGATAAAAATAAATCATACGGAATGTGCAGAGCGCTGGGACACGAGGAGCAGACAAGGATTGAGAACTGCTGCACTAGACTGCGCAGTCTCTGCGCGAGGACCAGGATTGAGAACCACTGATATAACGTATACAACTGCATGAACATATAACTCTGTCCAAGTGGGTTTGTATATTTTATAACAAAAATCTTACATATTGTGCCTTTACGTATTTGCTAATTTTTAAGTATTTTAAAGTTGGGCCAAAGTTTTTCTGAAGGTACTATATGTAATGTAGGCTACAAGAAGTACAAACCAGGAAGCTATATGTCATCAGTAACATTATGTTGTGTGTGTGTGGTTCATTGCAGACCAACACAGTGCTCATACAGTAGCTTAGACTTCCTTACTGCTCGTTCCTGCATGCAGAGGTCAGGAAGGCCTTCACTCAGAGGAATAAAACACAAGAGAACGGACAGAATAGGAATGAAAGGCAGCCTCTTCCTCCCATTTTGGCGGCTGGCACTCAGGGTGACCTTTATTGTCTGGCAAGGTCAGGTTTGTGGTTGCTGATGTAATTTCCACAGACACACACACTCTTTCTCTGGCACACACCCTGCCCGCTGCTATAGCTCCTGACAGGATGACTGTGTTTGTCATTATTCAAAGGAGTTTTGACTAGAGGGAAGCACCGGCCAGACATTGACCACACCATTCCACTGCAAAGACTCGTCTATTAGAGCTTAGACTTGGTATAATGGTACAGAATTTGCATTGTGTGCTTCATACTTTGTTACGGATCCAAATATAAAAAAACAAATAAACCTGGTGATAATGTGTTTTGTATATGTATCACATCTTCATTTATCAACAATACCATTTTTTTTTCGGACAAGGTACTGTGGTTATATCAAGACTTTTAGTATCATTTTATGTTAAACGCAAAAATGGATGGTTGTGTACACACACTCCAACACACATTTCAGTCCAAACAGCTTGTAAAAGTGCACACGGCACCGGATGACCCCTTTAAAGTTGTCCATAAGCAGCCTGGATAACCATGAAAACAATACATTATATAGTAATCACTCTTTAAAATAGCTATATCACTATACCATTGCCTTACCATTAATAATACACCTGTTATATTAATTTCTAGTTATGAAACTTGAAAAAGTTCTCCTTCAGGCAACATTGCATGGCTGAAACGTTGCTGATTAAATCTTTATAAGACGTTGTGCAAACTACAGCAGTGTGTGCGACTAATTTATTTTGTCATTCCAGGTGTGAGCTAGCTGTTTATATGTTTGCATGCTTTGCTTCCTCTTCGTTGTCTCACGCTCTCTCACACTAATCAAGTGCCCTAAGTATAGGGTGACCCAGATGATGACATTCAAAGCCACTTACACACATACAGTAAACGCACACAGTATAACGGGACATTCTGATAAATGGTCGTGGCCTTGCTGCATTTCCCACAGAGAAAAGTGTCACAGATATTTTTGCAGTTGTAGCACTCAGCAGAAACACACACAATAGAAAGACACAGGGGGAAAGGTGAATGTGGCGGTACATACAAACACAGTTATTCATCAGTCTGCTAACACACACACACACACTTCCTTTCTTTGACTCTATCACCTGAGGGACCTTGTTTGTCTAAATCTAAATGAAAATAGTCAAACATCCTGCAGGACAGAACCATCACAAATGAGATGTTTAATATCTCAGTTGTTTCTCTTAAACAGCAGTGAGGTTAGACAGGGAATAAAAAGTCTCTTGCATCTCGACTGTTTCTTCTGAGAAAAGGCCTACTACTGTATGTGTAGAAGAGGTCTTAAACATTTCTTATCGAAGTCACATAGTAGCACAGTATTATAAGATATTGCTTGAACTTTAGCTTACAAAGAGAACTTATGGATATAATACACTTTTTAAATGATATACTTAAGTGTGAACTGAATGTTTTCAGACATTTAAAAGTAAAAGAAAATGGATATGATTATACATTTTTATTTAATGCAGTTAGCTGAACTTTAGAGTGCTTATTCTTATTCACTTACTAGAACACAGGACTTAAGTAGACTAAATTTGATTATAATTTTCATATGTGCTTATAGATATATTTAAAATGTATTATATTTATATGTAATATCAAATGCCACATTACAGTACTTCTTCAAAGCTTGACCACACATCATTATAAAACAAAAATTTAAGTGAAACGATTTAATATTATTAAAAAATGTACTGAAAGTGTACTTAAGTGTGTTAAGAAACAGTCATGAACGTGTCTTCAAGGGCACTTATTTCACCAATATCTTATTGTCTACATTTTTGAATACTTTTAAGACTTGAGGTACACTACAAGTGCACATTTAATATGTTTAAGTGTATAATTTTTGACAAGGATTGCTATATCCACATTTATTTTTAAAGTTATGAACAGTAGTTTGCTTAGGCATCATGCAAACCATGGACTTGGGTTTACCGAGGGGAACCCGCCCCCCAGATTTAATTTCCGCTATGGGATCTATGGGAATCGACCGCTTGCTGAGGGCCCCAAAAACACTATGCCCCTGGCTATACATTCTTACTTTGTCAACAGTTGTCTTGTTTGTCTCTACATCTCACACAACTCCAATACTTCAGTAAAACATAGCTGGGAACATTAAGCAGCATTAATTATGTGAGAACAACCTCCAATCAACAATAATGTTTTCTTCTGCATATATTTGGATGGTAAAATCTTTAACTAAAATGAACATAAAGTCAATAAAGCAGTGACACTACCTTCATATCCACACTAGGTGGCAACTATGCGCTACTTCTTACATTCCCTTGTCTCACGCACGCACACACACACACACATAAACAAAGTCTCTCTTGGGTTCAGAGCTAAAGATAAATTGTTCCTCTGCTTTTGTTCCTCTCTCCCCCTCTCTCTCTCTTTCTCTCTCTCTCCAAGGATTGTGGTCTGAAGTCAAATCCAATAGAAACGATGGCAGCCATATTTGAGTGTGTGTCCTGAAGGATAAACAAAGATGATAAGAAGTTACAGAGGCATTTGGGTTTCAAACTCTAATATGTAAATTTTCTAGATTAGATTACTTTTTCTAGATAACAAGACAATATGAGTGGCGCTTATGCAAAACTCACCAGGGTTTTGCACATGAATGGTTTCTTGTTGCTTGGCTCAAAAGAGCTCACTTCAAGTCTCTATGACATTTCTCAGGTCCCTCCTTTTGTCTATTATAGTATCTTCCAGGTTAAAAGTGCAAAAAGTAGCAGCACAAATAGTGCATGATTTATGTGCTGAAGGGTCCAAATACTAAGAGCTAAGACGATTACAAAGACGACCCTTCAAAAGACGATTAAAGACAAACGAAGTTTTCCTTTCCACAGTGTTATTGTTTATCGTTACTTAGCAACATTTTTGTACATCATATTTATAATGTTTATGTTCTATTCCGGGAACTTCTCAAACTCAGCCATCTGTTTCAAATAAGTGGTCTGTGAGGAGTTTTGGATGGAACTGTCGATCGAGAAAGGTTAGTGTGTGTGCATGTGTGTATGGAATGGGGTTTAGTGTATAAACATCTTTTTATTATTGTGGCACTAGTAAAAGCATGTTAATTCCGTTCCAAATCCTAAAAAATAAAGAAAAAAACTTCCTTATAATGTTCCAGAGGGGCTTTTTATCCTGACAATCAAACTAATGCATTTGAAAAGATATGTTTTCAGATTTTTTTCATTTGGTTTACAAATTCCAAATGGAATACTTTACAAATTTCTCTTCGCATTCCTTTGCAAGAAATAAACATTTTAGACAAAACATAACCAGCATTGTAAGTTGTACCTTGGAAGTGTACACTCATCCAAAAGTTAGGTAGTATAATAATGCTGCCTTCTAAGAGACCTTCTTTTGGCCAGTTTTTAAGATTGCATCTTTTATGGAGAAAATAAATCCATAATGTAATCCAACAAACTTACTTGAAAAAAAAATCCAACCCAGCTAGACCTCATCCTTACATGTAACTCTATCAGTGACAAGCATCTTTTTATTCATTACAATGTATCTGACCATGTGTACTCTCCAGTCACTCTCCCTGCTGACTCCTCCTCTGCTCTCCTTTTGCTTTAACCTCTCTCTCTCTTTCTCTCTCAATCGGTAAATTAATATGTGGTTTATTGGCATTAGACTTGTTACAGTGTATTGCCAAAACAGTGTTTACATTGAATCTAGAACAGATATATACTACTAATGAATAAATAAATAATAATGATTATTAATAAACAAATACATGCATCAGTTAAGTATCAGTTAATTCTACAATTTAACGAACTATTTCAAATTTAGTGTTGTGTGTGTGTGTGTTGTGGGTTCATCACTGATTTGTTGACTCTCCCCTCTTTTTTTGTGACAGGCATCAATGAATCGTTGATGCTAATAAGATACAAACTTGTTTTTCTCCTAATAAATATTGAGGTTGTGTTTAACAGTCAGGGTAAAGTATCTGTCTCCACTTCTTCATGGGTAAAGGATGGGCAGATGCGGCTCTCTTTGGGCAGCCAGTGCTGTTGATATCTGCAGTCTCGATTGTCAGATTATGACTGCTCAGTCTGTACCTCCCTTGTCTTAATGCACTGTCCTTCACTGCATTCAGGTATTCTGCAGTTGTGTAAACTCTATTTAGGGCTAAATAACATTCACATTTACTTTGTTTTTCTGTTGTTTCTTTCCTATAGGATAGACCATTTTCGTTTTGTATGGATGTATCAGTGTCTTGATGCTGGATGTTGTTAGTCATGTTTGTTAGTTTGTTTTTGAAGCTTTAGAAGACTTTTTTCAGGGTTCATTTCATGATTTTTAAAGGTTTTAAACAGTTGAGAGTTGGGGATTGCTCATTTTTTTAGGTGTTTCCAGAATTTGATAGCTCGTTTCTCAATGCAAATTCTCAGCCTAATTCTGGCATAATTCTGCCCTGTGTGAATGGTTCGGTGTGTTCCTACGGGGCTTCGATTAGATTTTTGTCCCATTTTTCAAATTCATGATTTAGGAGAGGACCTCACACTTCACTGGCGTATAATGCATTAGGTTCTATGACTGATTGGAATATTCTGAGCCAAATTTAATTGGGATTTCAATTTGGATAGATTTGTATTTATTTATTTATTTTTTGATGGAATAAAAAGGCCCTTCTTGCTTTGTCTTGAATTTCATTCACAGCAAAATGTAGCTTTCCAGTTGCACTTGTTTTCAGCCTGAGGTGTAGTTTGTGGCATATTCAATTTTGGTCATACCAAGGGTGCAATTATCTCTTTCCCTGAAGTGTGGGTCTTCTCTGGAATGTTAGTACTTAGTTTTGTTAGTATTAATAGTCAGGACCCAGGTCTGACAGAAGGTTTTCAGGACTTCTAGTTTCTGTTGTAGACCCTCTTCTGTTGGAGACAGCAGAATCAGATCATCTGCAAACGGCAAGAACTTAATGTGTGAGCCATGTAGTGTGAGGCCAGGTGCTGCTGATTGTTCCAGTTCATGAATGTAAATATTAAAGAGGGGCCGTCGATAGTGGACAGCCCTGCCTAACTCCCTGCCCGTGAGTAAAGAAATCTATTCATTTATTTTCCATTTTAATTGCAAATTGATTGTTTGAATAAATTGTTTTTATAATATTGTATCTCTCTCTCTCTCTCTCTCGCTCGCTCTCTCACCACTACACATTTCTCCTCAGTTGTGTCTGCATCTTTTTCCTCCCCCAACCACTTCACTTGATTTCAGTCAAGCTATTAATAATCTCTTCTCGATGCCATCATGCCTTGACAATATGTTGTATGTCCTCTCAGCTCCAGGTCAGCCCCCTTCTGCCCTTGGATCACAGATGCTCTTCTACAACCATTAAATCAAGCTCTATTACTACCAAAACAAAAGCACCCCAAAACTATTCACAACATTCTCTTCCTCCACCCCATCCCACTTCTTCTGACAGCTGATGACTTTGTCACCCATTTCACTGACAAGGTGGCAACCATCAAAAACCTGTTCTCTACATGATTTGCCACAACCGACCTCCGTCAAGACACAGACAACTCTTCCTCGCGAAGAATGAGGTCTCCAAAGTTCTTTGTACCAGCCTTCCTGCAACTTGTCCCTTCCAATCAGGACAGCAAGGAACCTGGGGTTAGTGTTTGATGGCCACCTGAGCTTTACCACCCACATTTCAACACTGATTGTGAAGGATTACCCTTTAAAAACACTATACCCTAAAGCAGGGCTCCTCAATCCTGGTCTTGGAGGTCCACTGTCCTGCAAAGTTTTGCTTCAACCTTGATTAATCTCACCTGCCTGTAGCTTACTAGTAATCCTGAACTTGAATCTTAATTAGCTGGTTCAGGTGCGGTTGATTAGGGTTGGAGCTAAAATTTACAGGACAGCGGACCTCCAAGACCAGGATTGAGAAGCCCTGCCCTAAAGGGTTCATAATAACATCTTATGAATACACATATTATCACCTTAGGGGTACATTTTATAACTCTAAGATTCTAATATGCACCCTTTTAAGGGTAATGAAGGTATAAATGTGTCCTTTTGTGGGCACTGCCCCAGTGACAAGCTGTCACTTTAAATGAAGACCTAATTTTATTTGAGGGTTGCCGCTGGAACAACACTGCCCTGAATTAAGACATCTTCTGAATTTCTTTTCTTTTCTAAATTTCTCTTTTGTACATGGTTTTGGATAAAATCATTTAATAAATGAATACATGTAAATGCAAATATGTTGTTATGTTAATACCATGTCATACTTGTTGTAAAAATCCAGTCCAAAAAGATGTTTTGCAACCATGTTAAACAAGGTAGTCTTAGATGGGCTTTTCAGCAAGATGTAAAATTAAAAAAAAACCTGTGGACACTTATATACATATATAACTATATATATATATATATAACTATATATATATATATATATATATATATATACATAAACAAGGTTATTGAAAACAGATCTCAATTAAAGGTTGATAGATTTTGAAGCCAAAGATGACAATGCGTGCCGGGGTGATCTCTGTTCAGTTTTATAATACATCAAATTCCAACAGTGTTTTTGCAAATATCCATGTGTGTGAGAGGCTTGCTAATGCATGTTTTAAGCTACAGTTTGTGACTTAAAACGTTAGTCATGGAGAAATGACAGGCTGCTGGGCCAGCTGGAAAAGTAAATGATAATAAAGGAACAAAGATCACTCCTCTCCATTCTCTCATAGTCTCTCTATACCCACCATTTCCCACTCTCTTCCTGTACTGGGATGTTTTTTAGGTCAACAACAACTAGGAACAATACATTTTTAACTACTGTCAATTAAACCTCACACACAGAATGGGAGGTCAGCAGATCCCCTGAGACTTTTGACTGTGTGCATAATGTTTATTCCATATTTTAGTTTATTTTGGCCAAGGAACTGCACACTGACATGCCATTTCATTTATTCATTTAGCAGATGCTTTTATCCAAAATTACTTATAAATAAGGAGCATCACAACAGAATTATAAGAGGCAACAGTAATGTTTTGAAGTTACACTTGATTAGTACCCAAGCTACAAAGAAGAGTGGAAAAAAAGAAAAAGAGTGAACAAAATTGCTTGTAACACAAATTTATCAGAATCAGAAAGAGCTTTATTGCCAAGTATTACAGACATTGTTCAAATTAGAACAAGCTAATCTGCAAAATTCTGGGCCCTTTTTTTACTGAAAACCACTTGATAAGGGAATTGATGATTAACCTAGCTGGATGTTGAAATCGTGCTGTAGAGTTGGAGTGGAAAGGACGAAAAGAAACGTAGTCTTTGCCAGGTTTAGCTGCAGGTGCTGTTCTTTTATCTATTCTGAGATATCCACTAAGCAGCCTGAGATTTGTGCAGCTATCGTTGGTTGAAATGATAGATAGACCTGTGTATAATCAGCACCAACAATGTGCTTGTACGATGTATCCCAGTGATGTAGTGTGTATAGAAAAAAGGACGGGTCCAAGAACTGATCCCTGAGAAACCCTCTGTTGATGTGTACAGGATACCTCTCCTCACCAGGCAACCCTGAAAGATCTACCTGTGAGATAAGATTCAAATCAGCAAAGTGCAGTTCCCGTCATGCCAAGTGATGAGAGGCTGGACAGAAGAATCTGATGATTCAGTTTCAGAAGCAGCATATAGAGAACCAAGATTTGTAATTAGCTTTCGCAATCTGAAGAGCTTCAGTGACTGACAGTAATATACTCTCAGATAAATGGTCACTTCTGAAACCTGATGCCCAGTTGGTTATTCTGTGAACAAAATAATGACACCTGTCTGAAAACAACATGTTCAAGTGTTTTCACTTTGAATGAAAAGAGAGACAGGTCTAGAAAGTGTTTAAACAGGTTTTTGAACATCGGGCTGCTTGAAGGCAATGGGGAAAATGCCTGTGAGAAAAGATGTGTTGATGATATGTGTAAGTGCTGGTAACAATGCAGGAGAAATTGCTTGGAGAAGGTGTGAGAGGGTTGGGACTAGAGGACAGGTAGCAAGATGGCTGGAGAGGAAAAGCTTAGATACTTCTGCCTCAGTGAGGGGACATCAAGTGAAGAAGAGAGTTTTAGCTGTGGATGTGGTTGATTTGAGTTCCTGTATGCGCAGAGCAGAGAACTGACTGCTGATGGTTATAAATGATCTGTGAAGAATGTAGTAAAATTATCAGCTGTTAAATAGGTGGTGGAGTAGGACAGAGGTGAGAATTTAATGTTTGAATAGATTAAATGGACTGAAGTGCTGTTTATCCTGTTGTGGAAATATGAATATTTGGCAGTGTGGACTTCAGAGAAATATGAAATCAAAGATTGATACATAATCGGGTCCAGTAGATTTGTGCCATTTTCTGTGTGTTGCCCTGAGTTTGTTCCAGTGTTTTTACGAAGAACCGGGGGTTAGAAAGGGGTGGTACGCTTAGAGGACAGATACTGTCTAGACAAGAAGTTAAAGTGGAACATAAAGTGTCTGTTGCTACACTCACATCCAGAGTTGAGAAATGGGTGGGTGAGATAAGAGAGTATGATACTACAGAGGAAAGATTGGATTAAGAAAGTGGACATAGGTTTACCTTAAAGTAACCGATTGATGGGTTGGTGGGACACAGGTAGAAAGATGTAGATTAAATGTGATAAAGAATTGTTCAGAGATGTGTAGGGGGTTTACCAAGATGTCGCCTGCAATATAAGTGTGTGTGTAAATCAAGTCAAGCTGGTTTCCTGATGTGTGAATGTTTTTAGGTAAGCCATTTGAGACGAAATTAAGCAAGGGGTGAGTGGAAGTTGCCATAGACTAGAAGTGACACTTGTTGGAAACATACACATATAGGTGTTTGTTGGGGTTGGAGCGGAGTAGTAAAGGTCAACGTTAAAGCTGTAAATTTGGTTGGCTACAAGTAGTCAGTGGAGTGAGACCAAGAGAGCTCTCTTTAGCTGAGCCAGTAGGGAATGTTCAATTTTCAGTGGAATTTGCTGTTAATTAGATGAAGCCAGCCAACCAAACTGGCTTTCAGTTTAGAGAAAGTTCTTGCCAATTTGTATGCAATTTGCATCAAGCAGGCATGGTGCTTGCTGACTAGCCTTGACAAGGCTGGAAGTCAGTAAATCATGGGAACCGAGAAAGAATTAGTTCTTTCTTTAGAAAGTGTAACTTCAGTTCATTAAGTAACACAGCAGTGACCACAGACTGTAACACAGTGGCTCTTAAAACACTATTTAAGTGAGCAATTCAGCTGTTTAAGGAGAGCAGTTAAGAAGGGATGCGAATGTGTTTGCAACAGCTCTGCAATTCGGCCCTCCAGTGTGTTCAAGTTTTTGAAGAGTTCACAAACAGAATAAAGAAAAGATTTCCACTTGAAACAAGATGGAACCCCAGAGCATACCCACGTATTACGCAATCTTTACAGACCAATGGCAGCTTAAAGATGTTTAACAGCTGACGCAAAGTTTTCCGTAAAGTTCGGGGGGTCTGACCCTTACTAATTAAGGGCTTGAAAAATCACCATCCACCCCCGCCACCCAAACAATGTCACAACAATGATTTGGAGGTCTAAAAAAGGCTGTATACGGAATGGATATAATTCTAAATAATGCATGAAGAATGTTTCAACTGTGCTTGCAAACAATCTTTAAGTAACCACAATAGTAAGCGTGTAAGACAAATAGACTTACAGCCATAAGGTGAAAGGATTTTTTGATGTACTTTCATCAAAAAGTGGAGCATAAATGATATATTATTTTATTTTTTGCATTGCATTGCATTGCACTTTTGTTCCTTGTGGTTTATGAATTACAGTAAACCACTTTCAGTTAAGCTCAGTATCAAACAGTACACTGACAAACAATAAATACTGTCATTGTTTCATTAGACTGACATATCACAAGTGTTTCACAAACCCTAGCTATATGCTTTGTGTCTTCTGAAAGTGTCTTTTGTCTTTAAGAGTGTCGACGCTTGTGTAATTATTAGAAAAAAATCTCAACCATTACTCCCCAAATTAAGAGACAGAAATGACTTTAAACGGTCCACCCAGAAGAATGCCCTTTGTAAAATTTGCACATTATTACACATGAATAACTTTATTGAATTGTACAAGAAAGGCAGACACACTTACAGTGTTTGGCAGTAGCCCAGTCCCCTATTGTTTGAGATTTCCTGGTTTGGTGTACGGTAGAGGTTGATTTGCTGCAGATGTGAGCAGAGCTGCAGTCTACACTGTAATTTTACACACACACACACACACACACACACAAACACACACACACACACACACACACACACATTCAGAGGATTATACATACAGGCAAACAAATACCTACATATTTTTACACACACACACAAATACTCAAATGTCTCATTACTGAACTCTCCAGCACTTCTCTCCTCAGCAAAATCCCAAATAATCCTCTCACTTCTCTTTTCTCACTGTGTCTGTTACGCTTCACTAATACTGCAACGCAGGCATTCTCTCTCTCTTCTATTTTCCTGTCTCTGAAACTGAAATCCCTCAACATTTTTGTTAAAGCCAAATCTGGCCCCATGAAAGCAAAATTGGGATTTTAAGACTTTTTTTAGCCTATTACGTAATAATACTTATTACGGACAGTGGTGGGTGTAATTACTTTCAGTAATTTAATCACCTTTCTCTTGAAAAAGTAAGGGATTACTCATATTTTTATACAATACAATAGTAAGACTTTAAAGTTGTTCCAGAGACATATCAGACATGTTTGATAACCTCTGTATAGATAGAATCAAAGTCTGAAGCTTAAAATTCAGTCTTTGACCATTATACACTACACAATGTTTTGTGTCAGCTCAGCTTTAATCTGCAGAATAGCTTTGACTTTCCTCAACTAGCGTCAACTTTTTCAGACTGTAAAATTCAGGAAATCAGGGCAAAAATCGCTTTAGTCAGCGAAATCACTGACTTAGTTAACTTTCATTGATCTCAAAGTATTGGTGGACTTTGCCTGTGTGCTAAAAAATATTATCCTGACTGTTCAAGAACATAGATCTCTAATCAAATTCATAAATTACAGACAATTTGTAACTTTTAAATGAGACATGTTAATAATATCACAACTTCCAGTTTTGTATGTTTTAGATGTGTTGAAAACCTTTAGTCAGGAAACTGGATTGTTTTTGGTTCAATGATTGGAAAGGTTGGAAAAATAGAAAGCAATCATGTTATGTCAGGGCAATACCCCCCAAAAGTTCCAAATTATTGACGGATTCGTGCAGAGTGTTTACAGTTACAGTGTTTACTAAATTGCATGTGATTGATCACTACAGAAAAGTGATTTTCTGACATGCTTGAACACAACACAAGAACATGCCCTTCCTGTTTCAAAAGGAAATACATCAACACAAGAAAACAAACGGCACTCATCAAACCTCATTTAAATGGTCTTGATGGTATTTACTACGATAATGAGATTGTGAGATAAACTAACACAAACATAAAAAAAAATGTCAATTTCTGCATTTGAATTCTTAAACCACATCCACAATCTCTTTGTTCTCCCTTTATCGTGATCTTCCTTCATCCATCACTGAAGTCCAGAGCCAGCGGACCACCCGCTGTGAGCAATGCCCATTAAAATCTCTGCGTAATGAGAATGAGATGGGCTGTTATCTTGTAAAGGCTCTGCCATAAACAGTGGGCTGAAGTCCATGCGACTGGAGCTGTAATCTGACTGCGGGATCAATGAGGAATGCGTCTGTGTTCCTTTCTTGAGTTTATGTAAAAATTAAACGGTTTAAATGAGTGTGTCTGAAATGAATGAGGCTAACTTGTATTTTTGTAATAGGAAAGTGGATAATCTAAAGGCATTTAGACCTCTGGTGGAAGAAAGAGATTTTTGTCTCTAGAGATCCCATGAAATGGCTTAAAGATTGCGGTTTTCTCTCCTGTATTGACGTAAACAATTCAGCCTCATCACTTTTATTACATTACCAAACAGCCTCTTTCATGATGAAATCTCTGTTGTAATTAATTGATTTGAACATCCTTTAAAACAGTGTACACTAGTACGAAATCTACAATAATATTGTATTTGTTTGCTAAAGAAAAAAATAATATTTACCAGAATACACATATGAATGGCAATCAGTGGTGAAAGTTCTTTTTTAAGCCCATGGTGGCCATGCTAGCTAAGCAATGCTAACTAGTGAATTCATTTCCTTTTATGATGCATTATATTTATCTGAAATTCAGGGTACATTTACATGACAGTTATTGTACTAAAATCCTTCATGTTCCATTTCAGGAACTCACACTGCGTCGATGGCACTTTGGGAACGCCTCTGGGTAAGCCACGCTCTGAAACAGCTGTGAATCTTTCCATATAAGGGCTCCGCCGTCATAGGTGGTGACGTCATGACTCCCGGAGCTTAAAAGCCCAGGTGCAGTGCATTACACATTAGCTTATTTAATTCAGCGCGCTCTACTGTGAGTCGGTCGCAGCAAACTTTGTCTTTAGTTTAAAAATTTAAAATAACTAGAGATCATTATGAGTCAAGGGCAACAGTTCAGAAGATGTGTGAGCCCTTGTCACCGTTTTCTAATGCCTAGAGACTCCCATAATATGTGTGTGGCTTGTTTGGGGGAACAACACACGGTGTCTGCTCCTGGGAGAGGAGATTGCCCGTGTTGTAACAAGCTCACGCTGGCTGCTCTCCGCTCACAAAGTCTTCGTGGGCATTCCCCGTGGGTCAGGCCCCGCTGTCGCTGAGGCGAACCGGCGTCTGTGCTCATGGGGATCACAGGTCGA
>JAUCMU010000119.1:0-36101 GCA_032275025.1 Enteromius treurensis | reverse complement strand
AAGTTAATATAATAGAAGATTATACAAATAGTATAGAATATACAAATAGTAAATTAAATGTTTAATGTAATAAAAATGAATCTCTGATAATCCCGGGTTGCTATGGTCACGCAGGTTTGTTTATGCAATAAACTCGTGGACACGACTTCTTATGTTGAGAGAACGACATATTTTTATCGTGGCCACGAGAAATGGAAGTCTTCCCCCATCATAGCATCTCGAGGCCACGAGATAAAATAATAAGTCGTGGCCACGACAAAACTAAGTGAACCGAAGACGTCCCCTCCCTGTCATCGTAGAGATCTTTTGTGGGGTAAAATGTTACTTTTATATATTCGCGTGTTTTAATCGTTCATACAGCTTGGGCCTAACGTTAGAAAAAAATTACTTTTGTTCTTTTTTTCTTCGCTCTGTCATTCCCCACCGATTACACCAGGTGGCAGTAAAAACTCACACTTGTTTTAATTAGTCAATCTCAGATTTTATGGCAATGCAGTATTTTCTGCCTTCATTTTTGTCGTTTTCAAATTCAACATATCCTTGTTGAATGAACAAAGGCAGGATGTATGTAAACATTTAAGCATAACAATGTAATTACAAAAAGCATTGGTATCAGAGCAATCAAGATTTTATGGACGGCCTGACTAAATGTGAGGGGATTTTAAAACAGCATTTCACTACATGTATGGTTAGCAATGGTTAAAAAGGTCCGAATGTATTTCCTACGTCTACAAATGTTGAAGGTTTTTCTGTTTTTGTCCTTGAATGAGCACCAAGCAAGGATCAAATTGCGCTGCTGCACGTGACCTAGGAATCTCTGACCGTGAAGCTCACTACTATTTTAAGTATGTGTATATTTTCAAATATTTATTTTAATGCATGTAAAACGTTGTAGTAAACACGATTCCACCGAGTTTGGAATGCATTTATAACACGGCTTACTACACTCGCAAAAACTTTAGTTTGGGCCATACAGCATTCACAGTAGACCACCACAGAACCCAATACCCGTCAAAACTTTGATGGCCACAGGTTTTGTTCCCACAGTGGTAGAGGGGGAGGAGGGGGCTTCTCAACTCGTGAATGCAGCTGGTGTCTCCAATAACTCACTTTAAAGAGCGGCTCGTACGCTCAGTGGTTGTTAGTGCGTGTTCCTCTGTAATTACTCGCATTCAAGTTGTCTTTGTAATGGCCCCGTACTTTTAAGAGGAAGAATTTTCGTTTGGGAACCGCTCTCTGTGAGTAAGTTTCGCTGGAGAGCGTGCACTGGACTGTATCTGCTCGGACTGGATGCATCCCAGTAACGTTAACGATACCGACCGTCTGCAAGACTTCAAGCTCATGCGCTGGTGATTGATTTGAGTCCACAGGAGAGCAACGATGATACGCGCTAATTCAGATTCAAGTTAAAGCAGTTGTATTTTTTATGCGTTTTGGATTAACACAGTTTCTTAAGTGAATATGGGTCATGTTTGGATCCTCCTAACCGTTTTAATTGGATACAGCACCAGCTTGCCCGGAGCGAAAGGTTGGTGTCTCTGTTATCGTGATTTTTCTGAATTCATTGGTAAAAACAAATGTAACCCGCAGATCAGCGCGTGCTTTTTTAACTGTTGGTTGCAATGAAACAGATTTACAATTTTGGATAAAGCTGTCTTATCGGCACGTGTGGAAAAATGCGATAAAAAGCAATGCGCAATAGAGAGTCCCATAATATTCAATAACCGTGTGACTATGACATCTCAGTGTGATGCTGTTTATGAAACGGCGCCCGCATCCTACCTCTTGTCTTGATCTTCCCACATCAACTTGATATATTTGCATAAATCCATCAGAATTCATTTGCCAGATATTATTAAGTTCTTTGGCAGTCAACGATATGGCCATTGATTCTCAAGCGTCTGTTTAGGGAAGCATGCTTTCCTCAAAAAGTAAAACTTTTGATATCATAACACGGTTTACTTCATCTTCACAAGAGTTTCTAGACATGATTACTTGCTTGCAATCTAATGCAATTTTTATAGTCTTAAATGAATTTGTTTTTTGGTTAGTTGGTTAGATTTTTTATTTTATTTTTTTTATGATGTAGCTGCATAAAAGCGTTTTAATTTTAATATTTAAGGGTGATTATTCCCATCTGCATTTGGGTTAAGATTATAAATTAATGTCAAACCCATAAAACTGAACAAGATTATTATATGCTGACACCCTTATCTTTACATACAGCCTTTGAGGGTAAACCGTTTCATTTCATTAATGAACTGCGTGACAGTCTTGTGTTTTTTCACACTGGGTGACAACAGGGCCATTTATGAATGCCCAAGACATTGTCAGACACATGATTGCCATGACTGTGACATTTGTAATCAAGTAATCATGAACTTGTCAATTGACCCGCAAGTGAAGTTGATGTATCGATCCTTTTCCACTCTTGTTCACCTCATTTTCTTCATCCACAGGAGCATGTGTCCATCAAGGCTCATTGTTTGCGGTACGTATCCATTCCTCTTCTTATTTTCGCTTCTTTTTAATATGATTAATGTACTTGTGTTGAGACCTGGAGCTTTAAGCCAATCCCTGGCCCATTTATGCAAGACATTGTGTTGTTAATTATTTAGAGACCCATTATCACAGCAGCACTGGCATTGAAAGGATTCGCCTGATAAACCATCAGTCAGAATAGGTCTCACAATCACTACAGCCGTATCTGAGGAGAAGTGCCTGATAAATAATGAACATGTGCTGACTTTGTGAATGGTAATGAGGAGGAGAGGGTCTAGATTATATATCATAGAAATGGAAAGATACCTTAAATTCAGTTGTCTCTTCTAGAGCTCAGTGCGAATTGCGCAGCACCTCACAACAGATTGCTGTGCGTTTTTGAATGCTGACATTGCCCTTTTGTTGTTTCTTTTGCAGAGCTAATGGTTTGGATGTTAAATGTGTCTAATCTTTGTTGAGATATATTGAGATTGTAAGGGCACAGAAGCGATTTATTGTGTCATTACAAAGAAAATATCCAATAGAAATGCACAACAGGTTTTCGTCTTGGTTTAATGGAGAGTAATGACACATCTCTGTCTCTGCTGTGTAATGACAGTAATTAAAAGTAGTGTAAACGCATGCAGCGGGATGGAAGTGAATGGTATGTGTGCATTATTCACTTTAACATGGCTCCTCGTGGGATTCAAGAGGCTTTGTGGGGAAAGGGAGGAGAGATCTGGTAAGACGGTCATGGACAGGTGGAGACATGCTGGAGGGAGGCAGGAAGTGAATCTTTAGAGTTCAAAAGAAAAGTCAGCCAAAACACCTGGACAGGGAGCCAAAGAGTCCTAAAATGGAAGAAGGGAGGTTTTAAGTAGCAATTATGACTCTAAACTCTTTTCAGAAGAGATAACAAGTGAATGGTTAAACCCAGTCAAAACTGGGTATGCAATTCTTTCTTTTTTGATTTATTTGGTTTCTTGCTGTATTGGAAATAATGGAAAGATTGAATCTGTTAATACTTGTACGTCTCCTTTCAGATTTTACACAATTTTGTGGTAACCTCTTAACCCTTTGTTTGATTATATTGAAGGTATACTGCCATTTAAAAGGATGGGTGCAAGGGTGCTTTAAATTTATCAAATGTTACCGTTACCGTACAGGCATTTTAATGTTACAGAAATGTTCTGTTACAAATCAGGGCTGCTCTGTTTTATACATCAAAGAATCCTGGAAAAAATTGTACCACGGTTTCAACAAGAACAAGTTAAGCAGCAAAACTTTTTTCAGCTTTGATAATAATGTTAAGTATTTCTTGAGAACCAACTCGTTACAATGATTTACAATGATTTCTTCACTAAACTCATGCTGGCAGAAAGTAACCTATTGCTGTTATGTGTAACAGTGACATGAATATGTAATTTTTGCTGTGTGACATTAGGTTGAACATGTATCTGTAATTTGAAGAGCCTTCTGAGAGTTTTTTGGCTGCTGGTCTGAAGTTTTTCTGTCATTATTTATGACTGCTATTTCAGCCTTCAGTGTTATGAAATGGAGATTGTTAAATGCAACTGAACTAAAACAGTAGATGATATGACAGATGCGGGGTCACCTCAGGATTGATAATTACTTTTTAGCAGGCGCTGGAAGAAAACAGCATTTTTGTGCATTTCTGCCGTGAAGAGTCCTTGCAATGAATACTGTATAAAGATTAATGAGACCCAATGCAATAGCGCTCACCCTTTCCATTCAGCAGCACACTCTGAAATAAGGTACAACACCACATCTAAACATATCACTCATGCCCTGGGGCACAAATTCCTTGCATTGCAAGTAGTCCGCCTCTAAGCAATCGAAATGTAGGGCAACTCAAGAATAGAACTGACTAAACAGGGAAATGGTGCAGATTTTGCTTGTTTCATTGGTTTAAAAGACAATGTTTAGCTTATGTCAGTGTAGCTACAATTCATCTGGTAAGGAATTAGTGGGAGTAAAGCTAATTTTCACACTGAACATTCTGATAATTGACTACTTATAAGTTGAGAAGTATCTATGGATAAACATGTATGGTTTAAAAAGTTTGGTTTGGGATTTTATTTTGTAACCTCAAAATAATCTCCACCTTTAACCTTCTAATAAATAAAAAGTAGTATAAGCGTCACCAGTAATTGATGTTCATTTTGGTGCTTTCATGCTGGCCATGATGTCGTTCAGCCATGATCTTCAGAGGAAAGGCCCAGGGCTTCATGACCTGTAAGCATCATTAGCATGTTATTCAAATGTTCTAGGACCATCTTTAGTTTTACATCTAGACTGGTAATTTAATACTTGGCCTGTTTTATCGTTCTTAATGCACCTGAATCTGAATTTTAACCTTAATGACCTGTAGACTTTTACGTAAAAGCATGCATTAAAACACTTCTTAAAACTTACATACTCTGTTGCTACTAGTAATCACAACCCTTTTTATTTTGTTTCTTCATGCTCTGTTAATGAAGGAGGTATTCCATAGTGTGGATTACCTCTCATGGCTATAGTGGGTAATCCTGCAGTCCTTTAAGTACCAAACTGGCTTTGACCCCTTTCTGGCCCCTTGAACACATACGATTTTGTCCCACTGATTGAGCTAAACAGCAAACCAGTTGGGTAAAGAGCATGCAGGGATGCTTAAAAAGTGGCTTAAATTACTGGATCCCGGATTTTGTGGATGCTCAAACAGAGCACAGGTTTTAAATTGTTCCTCAAGCGTGCACATAGATGCTTGCTTAAAAGCAAACACCCTGCTTGACTAACAGACAAGCACTCCAAGCAGGCTGAACTCTCTGAAACCTCCTCAAACATCTAGTTCTGGCTTGAAGGTACCATTTCTGTGTTGTTTGTCAGGAGGTCATCGCCTTTTGTTCTTCAGTGCACTCCGAGTGATTGTCTTGAGATTGAAGCGTGTTTGCATCTTGTCTAATCCTGTGGACAGCTTGCTAGCTTTAAATGCTGCACATTCTTAAACATAACCTCACAGGAACAACCAACTTTTGTTATTAATGGTGGTGGTGAACCGTTTCTCTCTTCGAGGTTAAAAGGTTAAAAAAGGAGGCAATTATTTTGTTCAAAAAATCTAAAATTCTGGCATCATTTACTCACCCTGATGCTGTTCAAAAGCTGAACATGAAAAAAGATAGTTTTTAGGAATGTTGGGAACCAAGTAGTTCTGGTGCTTGTTGAATTTCATTGTATGGCCAAAACGCTGAAACATTCTCCGAGGTATCTTCTTTTATGAACGTAAATCATACTGGTTTGAAATGACTTGAGGTTGAGTAAATGATGACAGAATGTCAAACTCAAACAGCTATTTTTCAGTAGAGAAGCAGAGTTTATTATGACAGAACTTGAATGGAGTTACGCAGATGCATGGTTGAAAGTTTTGAAACCAACATCGGGTATGGATGAGTGCATAAATGTGCATAGATGTTTTGCTGGGTCAAGTAAGGAAATGTTTATGAGGCTTCCATTTGATTTGACTTTTGGTTTTCCTCAGATTACATTTTTACTCTGTCTGGGGGTTCAGCGTTACATGAGATGTCATGAGAAATGAACTCCCGAAGATAACACCTGAGTTCGGCTACCTGCCGCTCTGCCTTAAGTGCAGCTGCTGGCAGAAGTCAAATCACTGGCAGTCAGAATAATTCATGTTCAGACACGATTCATTCTGACATTTAGGATTCAACACTTCATGCACTACAATTTCATCCCCTGATCCTCCACAAGCTGGAGCTTTCTGGAATGGAGGACTACTGCTGTGCAAGATGAAATGTCTGGCCTCGTTTCAGAGGTCAAACCAAAGTTGAATTGCTCGTAAAGGCTTTAATTTAAAGAGGAGAATCTTTGTGGAAAGTGTCACGTCAGAGATTCAGCGCCTCCTTGTAGTTATCTGCACATCTGTGACTTCACCCCTGCTATTGTTTCCGTTGTGTATTTGAACATGGCTCCCTCTGTGAATTCCTTGGAGACAAGCGGAGGTGAAGCAACAGAGGTGCGGAAAGATGGTAGCCTGAGGAAAGACAGCCAGACGGGGCCTGTCTCTGGCTCCAGCCTTCTCCCCCCTCGAGTGCCTAATTTTGCTTCTTGCTCATGTTCTCCTGTTCAGTGGCAAAACAAAGGCTTCACGGTGTGGCGTGCCGCACAAGACGTCAGGACTGAGTTTGCACTTGTTTCGCTGGTAAAAAGAGATCTTCACACATTAAATCTACAGGTCTTGGCGAAAGTCCCAACTGATAACAAGGGATCTCACAACAAGCCTCAGCCAAAGAAGCTGTCTTCCCATTCCACGTTCTTTAGCGGTGTTTGATAATGAACTTAACTAGAGGCAAGCCCCTGGCAGGTTCATGCAGCAAAATGAATAGGTTTTATAATCAGCATCAATTCAATCCAGGCTTGCATTTATGAGAGTAATTTAGGTGTGATTTGTGATAAAATTAAGGTACGTGATCTTTATCTTTATTGTGTCTTGAAGTTTTATTACAAAGCCCCTTTTCATAGTGTTGAATGGAAACTCTTGAGATGTTTTGCCAGTTTAAATGCTGATGTCTGTTGGGGAAATATTAATCCTCCTCATGGCCCTTATCACCGCTGCCATTTTAAATGGTGGGGAATTAGACTGTAAACATGTGGCAGACCTTAGCAATGCTTTATAGTCAAATGAACTCCTTAATTACAGGACTGTTCTTAATAATTAAAGACTTCCCAAATCACTGCAATCAAAAGATAAAACATCTCAGAACCAATCATTTATACAGTTTATTGTCAGTCGGTTAGACTTTTTTTTTTTTTTTTAATTGTCTTTGAGCTGTGTGTGGGTTATGTGTTCTATTTTGTAAGAAATTATTCATAATGCAAATTTCTGAAATTGGATGCAAGAAAATATGTTTGTCTTGTGTTTCTCAGTGAATAATGTATGTTCAACCAGGCATTTATTTGTATAGCAATATAGTAAAACAGTAATATCTTAAAATATTACAACTTAAATAAATATTATTTATCTTATTTAGCTGAATCTGTGATCGTTTTTCTGGATTTTTTATTATGTTCTGGATTTGTTTGATATTATTATATTTTTTGAATGTTCAAAAGAGCAGCATTTATTTAAAAAAGAAATCTTTTGTAACATTATATTGTAACACAAATTATTATTATTGTTTTACATTTATCAATTTGTAAAATTGTTACCTGCTAGATCACATGTTACCTGCTAGATCTCCTCCCCCAATGAAAAACATCCCCCCAGCCTGTTTTTTTAAGACTTGGATGTGAATTAAAAAGACGTGGGGGGTTCAGATCAACACAATGGAGTAGGCGGGTTAAGTGAGGGCTCTAAAGGTTAGTGACCTTTACGTAATGGACCTTCTCGTAAGCTCTCTAGCATGGGGGTCAAACTCTGACAGGAAGTGTGTAAATGATGTCTGTCTATGTACTGTAGCAGAGAACAAGTTTGAACTCATTAGTGAAGTAATCAGTCTCATTCTCTTTGTTGTGGTTCTGTAAACTGCCTTTGGCTCACCAGTTAATTGAATGGAAGTATTTAATAACCATCTTTTCATATGAAGATTCCTCCAGTTTTCTTTTGCCAAAAAACTTTTCAAAGATTAGGAAAATATATGCTCAACTACACAAGCTGTCTTTAAAAAAAAAAAAAAAAAAAAGGACATCAAAGCTTGTCCTTAGCTGAACTAGTCGTGCTTAGCTTGGGTTGAAGTTAGAGGGTCTTTTTAGCAGCCAGCTGCCTTGTAAGCCTTGAAGCCCCTGCTTCTCAGTGGTGTCTAGAACCTACAAACAAACCAGTGGGTGTATTAATAGAATGCAATTACATCTGCTCGGGGTCATGCTGCCCCATGCCTTCCCGCTGGACACAGGCATTCTTTATCTTGTCGGCTGGAAATAGCAGTCAGCCTCTACCTTCTTTCATATGTGGAACCGAGTCAGCAAACTAAGTGTGCTTACATTTGTGGCTGGCCTTCAGGGTAAACAAGCCCCTCCAATT
The DNA here is from genome assembly GCA_032275025.1 of Enteromius treurensis. Lineage (NCBI taxonomy): Eukaryota > Metazoa > Chordata > Actinopteri > Cypriniformes > Cyprinidae > Enteromius > Enteromius treurensis. The sequence continues at coordinate 27,586 of JAUCMU010000119.1, read as the reverse complement.
GTTCAGCACCCTCCACAGAGTTCCAGAGACGTCATTAATCTCATCTGTTCAAAGCTGCCATCACCCGCAAGCTCAGTTCAACAGCCAAACCCACTGGGACTGTGTTTTCCTCTCAGTTTACACACTTCCAGTAGAATAGATGAAGTTAGACAGGTTGGAATGGTTTACATCTGGTATTAATGTCTCAGGTGATCCAATCACAAGTGGCCAGCTAAAAGCCAATTCACAGCGCACAGACAAACGCCAACAGACTCCAACAACCTAGTTGGCTCAAGTTGGCTGTTGTCTTATGAAAAATAAGAATCATATTCACACCGCCCCAGCAGACACTGACCAACTGTCACTGACTGGGAAAAAAATGGATGATCTATTATGGTTTTTTTAATGAATAAGCAACAAGGTGAATTTAGCATTTTATAAAGGTGTGGTGTGGGTGAGAAAATGAGGAAAATTCTTGAAAGCTTTAGTGTGGACAGAGAGCTTTTTGAAATGAAAAGGCTGTTTTTAGATATATCCTGATAAATGTAGATGTAGCATTAGAAAGTTCTACATCAAATCATGATGCACAGCTGAACATAAAATTCAAGCCTATTGAACTTGGATCCACGAATAAAACATCATATGTTTTATGAAAGCACAGACCAAGTTTAAGTTGATAAAACTTCTTTTTTTTCTTCAAAAAGTTGTAGCCAACTTTTTCTTAAGGTAAAAATAAGCGTGGCCATTTGTATATTTATATGGGTCTAGTCTCCGTTCTCATCCACGTCCAGCTATTTTTACTTCTGCTTGAATGTGTTATCTTAATTATGAACACACTGGTTTGTAGTGAAAACAGTTTTACCATTTACTGCACATTGTTATTTTCCCACTTATTTACCTATAATGCTAACGAACCGGAAACTTCCCACGTAGGCGTACTTCCACATTGAGGAAGAAGGTGGATACTCAAAAGAAATCCTCAAGCTTGTGCCTCAAGTTATTAGCGTGTGTCTTGAGCTAGGGTTGGGCGATGTCGACCAATTTGGCATTGTACGATGTCTAATGTGAGACATCGCGATGGACGATGGCTTCCTCATCGTAGGCGGCAGGTGGGGGGGGGTTGTTTAGTTGTAACTAAAACACCAAGCCCCACCCCACGACTGACAAAAATTAACAGTGTTGTGGAGAGTGGATCGAGCGCAGGAATGATCGCACGCGAGTGCTTGAATTGCGCACGGATGACATATCAAGCGCGCGAGGGTTGGAAATAAGCTCGCAGGCCCCGTTTCTTCGCATGTACATCTGTCTTCCTCTCGCGGAAATGATTTACCGCGCTCGCCAGCATCAGTGCTACGCTCACTTATTAATGGCATAGATTTGCCGCCATAGATTAAGTGTGTTTTTCGCGAGCTGGTTGCTGCTGCTGCGGCGTGGCGGAGGATTGCGATGCCGGCTCAGCATCGTGATGTCTACCGGCGATGGACGATGGCATCGTCTATCGACCCAACCCTATCTTAAGCATGTCTCCTTTGAAACAAAATTGTGACCTTTCATTTTGTCTAAGTTTCTGGTGTAATCATAATCATAAAAGATTTTGGGGCTGTTAAATGGTCTAGTAGCTCAGACAACTGGCACTCTCTGTCCGTTGACATTCTCTTTCTGTTTGGCGAGTCGTGCTTTCCTGATGTCTCTGTGTTGAAAGGAATGCTCTTGTTCATTGTGTCTTCTGTTTTTACTCTCCGGTCAAGCATTGGCTAATGGCCAGTCTCTGTGCTTCGGGATGATTTGCAGGTAGACAGCGCTGCGAAACTGCTAGTGCACAATTTCTTTGCGTTCCCTGTGGTTATCCCACGGCTGTCTTTGTCTCACCACCTGTCTTTTCCTCTTCTCCTCTCCTGTCATCCATTTAAACATCAAACGAACGCTACACTTAGCCTCTCTCTGTTCAGGTGTCATGACAGTTATTGTTAGTGGTGCAAAACACCTGGATAGAGTCTGCTGTGCCTCTTAATCGGGAAAACTGTAATTTGCAGCGGAAAGATTATGGAAAAAAAGAGAGGTACGGAAGGGGAGGGCAATCCTTCAAGGTATTATCAGAGGCAAGTGCTGATCTGTCATTAGCTTCGACTGTTTTGTTATTTCGCAGGCATATGGGTGAAAATTGCATTTGCGCGATCTGTGCGATAAAGAGATCTGAGAATGTTTATGGAAAAATTTAATTCGTCCACAGAAGATATGCTTTTCAGTTCCTTTGCTTGCTTTAGGGCTTCAAATCATATTTTAGAGGTTAAAGGCGGAGACCAAAGAAGAAAAACCTTGCTAGACTGTGATTTTGGCTTTGATATAGGTTACTTGGTTTCTCTATGCTGAAGAGGTGTTTTAAGTAAAATGTTGTTGAAATGATCAGTGCAGTGAAAGCATTCAAGCTTTATCTCTCTGCGATGAGTGCTGAAGAACCAGGCTTTAGTGTGAGGGGCCTCTGACAGGGCTGTGAACGAATACTCTGAACTCTTTTCTCGTGGGGAAGAATTTGACAACACATTTACTTTGATAAGCTTGATCCAGGTGTGATGCAGGTGTCATTCCTTTTAAATACTTTCATAAAGCAACTCAGTGAGTCACATCATGCATACACAAGTTAGGGTTCAGGAAAATGGTTAAAGGAAATTAATACTTTTATTTAGCAAGGACACAGTGATCAACAGTGACGATGAAAGCAAGGCAAGGCATTTATAGCTGCACACTTTATACACAATGTGTAATTCAAAGTGCTTTACCTAAAAAAGGAATTAAAATAATCATAGGAAAAAAATAGGAGTTTTAAAATGTGAAAAACAGCTAAAAGCTAAAAATATCTATAAAATATAATACAAATATAATGCATATAATACAAATGATGATACATAAATACAATGCTATGAAGAAATGTATAATGTTATAGAACATTTCAGTTTTGAAATAAATGGTTCATTTCTTAAAGGAATCCTAAAAAAGATTACAATCAATCATACATATTACAATTTTCCACAGAAGATTAAGCAGTCCAACTGTTTTTAACATCGTAATAAGAGCACCAAGAGCATCAGTTTTAAATCATTTTTATTCAAATTATATTTTATCAAAAATATATTTATTCAAATTATATCTAAAAAATATAAAGTTATCATAATATCAATAAGTAATAATAACAAAATAAATAATAATAATTAAAAAAATGCTGTTTTATTACTGTGCTTATGATCAGATGAATGCACCGTGAGCAAATGAGACATCTTTCAAAAACATGTTTAATGATCTAAACTTGCTTCGTTTTTATGATTAACGTTTTAATGTCATTCATTTTTGACTTGGGTAATTAGGATGTCTGGGGCGCTCTAGATTTAACAGTTATGGTGCATGAAACACCGATATGCTTAATTTCAGTTTGAATTTGTTAACTGTTAACTCAAAAATGTCTTTAGTGTCCCTTTTGGTGCATATATAAGAAATACTCATCCTTCATGGTCAAGCTGTAGTTCAGAACCTAAATTGGGTTTAAGAATCTGACAGACGTTCCAGTCCCTGCCCTCTAGTCATACCATAACAAAGCCAAATTAATGAGCATCGGAGGCACTCAAGATAAGCCACCTTTTTCTGTCCCCCCAGAGGTAAGATTTAACTTTTGCTTCCCAGTGTTTCTTCACTGTTCCATGGAAAGAGAGTGATGAGCAGAGCTTTCACCCACCGTTTGTGCATGTGAGGATTACAGGGGCCCTGTTTATACCGGGTATTAAGATGTGTTTTTGTTAATCCAATAAATCGTGGACAATGCTAAATACAGGTTTGGAGTTCACTTGTTCACTATTGGCCACTTCCACGGGTAGATTGCTTTTGAATGTACACGTTCATGTGGTCCAAACCTCCTTTTCTTAAACATTGCTGCTAGTCAGGCAGGGTTAAAGCTTTCTAAACCATCAAAAATATGAAAATATAAATATAAAATAATTTGGGTTTGGTTGCCCATAGATTCTCCCCTCAAAGAAATCCAGAAAGTGGTCGAAAGTAGACAAAAGAGATGATTATGTGTGAAGAAAGACACTGCTTTTAAGATGCAACTCTTTACACGCTTTAAATTAAGAGCTTATACAGAGAACAGAAAACTGACCTTTGAGAGGGAAGCGCTGCTTTTGTTCCACTCAGTCAGGAGGTGGACAGGTCAAGGCACCAGGTAAGCACCTTTTATTGAACAAATTCCCTCTGGAATATGACTGTTTTACTGCATTGACTGATATTTGTTTAGAGAGAGATAGTGTACGACTTTAACAGACTGATAACATATCCAGTGCAATGAAAACCGTGTTGACTCAAACTTATTTCACTGAGAGGAAAGAGGTACTTAGTGTACTGACTAATACTGAATAATGCAGCTTTCACCTGCTAGTTTTACATTGAAAAATCCTGTAGTCACACTGAAAAGTAGTCCTGTACATTAATGATATAAAATACAGTGGTTAAGGATATAAGATTACTTATAAATCATCTCTTAACATCACTATTCTGTCTTTTAACAATGCATGTTGTTCCAGAAACATTGACACAGAAAAAAGTTTAGTTTAATTGGCTTAGAAAGATTGCGCATTCACTACATTGATATTTCCTGAAATATTGTTTATGGTATCTCTTATTATGTGTAATTTCTTTTTGAATAACCATTTTGACATGAGAAATACAACTATGGTATGATGGTAGTTATGGTCAATCTGTGGCTTAGTCAAGGTCAACCAGACAGACGTTCCACTCCCTGCCCTAGAGTCATGCCATGACAAAGCCATATTAATGAGCACCAGAAGCGTTCAAGCTAAGCCATGTACAAAAGCCTTCTCTTTTCACCCCCCTGAAGAAAGACAAGACTTCATGCTTGGTAACCAGTGTTGTTTTCCCAGCTAAACAATGAGAAAGGTATGTGCACCTTTTGTTAAAATGTGTTGTGATGAACATTGGATGGCACTTTGGATGTGTGATATACAAGACTGTTGCCTCCAGGCAGAGGAGGTAAAAGAGGTTGTTAGACTGAAATACAACAGTTTCATTTTACATCTTTTACTTTTCGGGGGTCATTTCCAGGTCAGCACATTGTCTTGTATGAGTTTTGTTATTCTGATGAGGTGTGTTGTAACTTGAACAAGCACTTCACTAAAAATGCATGTTGTTCACGTAAAAAAAAAAGTCAAGATGTGAACTCCCACATGGATGAAAGAGCGAAACAGTGAGCCACAGCATAAAAAAGTGTGAATATCTAGTTCTGTCTCATATAGTCTTATGTACATGAATGTAATTGTTTTATTAGGGAATTAATATATTTATATATACTCAGTAACAATATAAAAATACAACTAAAGGGTTAGTTTCATTTCCAAAAATGAAAATTAGCCTGTGTTTTCTTACCTTCGAAGCATCCGAGTTGTTGACTTTTTTTTGTTTCACATCACACCGCTCTAAGGGGCGAATAAAGGCCTCCTATAGTTAATCCATGCATTTTGGTAAGACAAATATGAATATTTCAAATGTAATAAACCCTTTTTTATCTCATCTCTGCTGACAGCCTCGGCAGATGATGTAAGATGTATGCGTTGCGTGATTAGTGACGAACAAAGCTAAATGCAATTCATGAATTAGAAGCGCAAACCAAGGATTTGTAAAGATGTTGGAGGATTTTAATATAAGTGAGGGGAGACTGGTTTTCCTTTGATGAAGTAAGGAATCGCTGTTTCCTTTTCTCCTACATTTCCCAGAGGCACGTGCAACACATGTGCCTTACTGTACGTCATTTACCTGCACCTCTTCCGGTTACTTCATTCAGCAGAAGTAAGAGAAAAGTATTTGAAATATAAGCATTTATCTTACAAAACACATGGATTCGCTACAGGAGTCATTTATTCACGCCCTTGGCCATGTGAGGAACATTTAATTTGGATACATGTACCTTATTAAAAGTCTTCCGAACACTGAACAGCAAACACCCATTTATTTCCATGGAAAGACTTGGAGGGGCTAAGATCTTTTTTAATATAACTCTGATTAGATTCATCTAAAAAAACGAAAGGTACGTTCACCTAGAATGCTTCGAAGGTGAACAAAACACAGGCTAATTTGCTCTTTCAAATTGACATTATTTTAAAAATATTCACACACTTTTAATAACATTTATGTAGATTCAATATGCATTATTTGTAGAGTCATTAGAATCACATTAGAAAAGACAACTGTCAAAGTTAAATGTTTATTCAGTTAAGGGAACACTTTGTTAATGGCCAAAACTGTAACCTTGTGATTTGCACTGCCTTTGTAAATAAGACCCTTCTGGCGTGGCATATCCAATACCATTATTGCTACAAGTGCCATGTTCTTATCTTTTTAAAGAGCTTTGACAACAAGAGCGCATCCTCCAAATTAGCCGAATGTGGTAGACCAGGGCACTTTTTGTTGCCTCCATTTAAATGATTTGAATAGGAAAGTGGTTGCCAAAGATGAGGGGTCCCAGGGGGCAGAAGGGGGAAAGGCTTTTGTCACTGTAAACTTACTATGCGCCCCACAAAGGGATGGCGAGGCTGAGTTATGTGCAAAATCCCACTACTGTGAGTCGACTGGTCACTGTGAATGCATCCTTTGTTAGAAATCCCTCACTGTGTTCTAAAGGAACTGACCTTGTTCCAAAACCTGCGCCTCCATCCTCACTTTCCACCCCGCTTGTCTTCCAAGTATTTGTGCTTTCTTCCCTTTCGCCAAGGTTCAAAGAGTTAGGGCATTCTCAGATGTGTTATCCAGGCTTGTATGCCAGAGACCCATTACTTGTGTCCTCAAAGTCTGCCCATAAAACCCAAGTCAACATCTTGATCTCCAAGACTTACTGTGAGGAAAAACTTAAAGGTTTTGGTCTATCCACAGCTCTGTCCCTATTTTTGACTTGGCTGTGATTTTATTTGTTGCACTGGGAAGGCGCCGTGCTTTCTCTGAATGCCTCCCTGATGAACAGTGTTTTCAAATGCTATTTCACGCAATTGCATGATGCTTGTACTGTATAGAGTTTTTTCTGTTTTTTCTTTCTATGAAGATGGATTTTTTGCAATTGCACATACTGCTTCAGCTCATTCTTTACACAAATATATTAAATATATATATTTACATTTATATATATGCTGCCAGTTTGCATGCAAAGGAGATGGATATTTAGAATCAAACGCTTTTTCAATTCTGCTTTCGTCCTGTTGTGTTCAATCTAGAAGACACATTTCCTTCCTTCAGTGTAACACTTAATTCAGATTTGGGTTTAGATGGGATTCAACCCCCCCAAAAAAATAACAAAAACCAAGTAACTTGGTGACCAACATACATTTTTGTTGCAATGATAAACCAGTTTTGCCTTTTTGTTTCTTGAAAAAGATGGAGTTTTTAAAAGTTGCTTGCTTTTAAAATCTGCTTGGCTCAAGGGGGAAAAGTTTCCAGTTTTGGGCCCGTTCCATTTCTCAAGTAGGATGCAGTTTTAGTCCACTGTATTTGGTCACAGTCCCAAAACTCCTCCAAATCTTATACAAAACACTAGCAGGTTTTTTTTCTAACGATAGTGCTGTGCTTTGATGTGTTGCCAGTGGATTGCTGTGCTCTTTTGTGTGCCTGGGCTGGGTAAGATGCCTGGAGTTCTCTGGAGGGCAGCCACTTATCCTGCTATGTGTGTCCAGGGACTTGCCCAATGTGCGACACATGCTACTGTAGGTAGCAGCAGTGCTAGTGCTGACACTTGGCGCCACGCTTCAGTGTCTTGCTCCGGTATTTTTTCACTTGAACTCTACAAAAAGGTCACAGGATGTCTCTGAAAATTCACAATAACAGAATAACTAGAGATTGTCTCATAACAGGGCGCCTTCGAAGTGCGTGACGTGTCAACACAGATTGTATTTTCCATCCTCATATTTTGATTCAAATTTGGCATGAAAAATGCTGGATGGAAGCACCAAGTTGCAAATTAAATTTTCAAAATGCACAAAAGACATGCCCGCTTGCTTGAGGTGGATACATTTTTTTCAAAGAGGCACAGTTGCTTCCTCAATGAGCTAAGAAGCAAGTTTACTACATGAAAAAAACCATACATAGTTGAATATGTGATGCAAACATTAAAATCTATCAGTTTTCAAATCTTTAAAAAAACTAATTCAGTGAAGTACTGTATGTACGATTTTACAGTTTTGTAAAAATGTAGTTGGAGTAAATGTAGATGTTTTTCCTGTGGATATTTAACTACAGGAATAGAGCTTGTGAGAGACTACTGAAGCATTATGAAAAGGCCTAGTCTTTCATTTCTGCTAATTGTTTCGGCTTCTAATCTACCTAATATCTAATATTTAGCATAGCATCAGTGGTCACTTTAGTAACCTTGCATCTATTTTGAAGGATGACATCCGTAGCTGCTTTATTTTTTGTGCTCAATCGCTGTTCCGAGCTATTTGTAGAACATCAGGTCAGGGAGATATGTACTAGCATGTGTTACGTTCAGTGTTGTTTCTCTCACAGGAAGCTGATATAGAGCTGCTTTGTGTGAATGTTTACTTGTCAGACTGAGTAAGCAAAGAGGCGAAGTCATTGCCTGGCACCAGTCCGTTTGTCTTTTCTCTTCCTGTGGTTCTCTAAACCACTGGGCTTTTATGTTTTTATTTGTTTGGACCTCGTAGTTTTAAAAGAAAATGCATACTTCCAGCTCTGGGGACTCAGTTGGAAAAAAGTGCATGGAAGGTCAGATGTTCTCTAACTTTCAGCATGAACTACTGCAAACACAAAGTAATTAAGGTGAACTCTGATGAATCATGCTTGAGGAGGTCAGCTCAGAAGGACTGTGGGTTTGGAAAGTAGCCAATATTTGTATCTATATAGGAAAAACTTCCTGGGAACAAGTGCCTTTGAAAATGGCCTCGACTCCTTGATAGAGCTTTTAGGAACAAGAGCGCCCGTCTTGTGTTTTAATCTCAAACAAAACTTCAAAGCCTCCCCTTGAGGACCGACTAGATTGAAAAATTTGGCATATTAAACCAAAGCCTCATTGTTTGCTTCTGTCCTTGACCGATATTTGCTTATCCTGATTCAAACCTTGATTTGACCTGGGTGGACTACTGATTATTTCCTTAAAGAGAGATAATAAGTCTTTGTTGTATGTTCTCACACCTGCAATTCTCCATAGATATGCAATTTAGGGTCTTAAATGTGAAGATTTTCACCCTCAGCATTTTAATAAATGAATAGGCTAAAGTAGTGCCTAATTTACTCATGCATAAATAACATTATTAGAATATCTCATTAATTGCTAAATCTTCTAAATCATTTTTTTCCTTCTTTGTTGTTGTTTATGGTTTTCTGTGTTTGATGCATATTGCATACAAAATAATCATGCAAGCTAACATGTAGTACAGTCTATATATGTCATCATTCCATACACACACTGCTAACATTGTACCAACATTATACCAAGGTGAAACAAAGGGCACTTTTGAGGATTAAATAATGACTGAATTTGCTAAAGATAGTGGCATAAGTTTTTTTAAGACTACCTTTTTTTTTTAGATATATATTATTTAAGTAATTTATTTATAAATTATTATTCTCAGTAATTTCTCAGTAAAGTAGGTATTTCTCAGATTTTTCCTGTATGAGACAAAAATACGTTTCTGTACATTAATCAAGTAAATATTATCAAATAAGGTTAATATAATGAAATGTAACAGTATAAACAAATAAATGCACAGAACAAGTAAGCATAAAGAAAATCTGTGTAGTCCTATTTAAATGATCTTAAAATATGTTACTTTAACTGAACTGTTTTTGTCTGAATTTCATACATTTTTCAGAATATCTTTTGTATTCCACAGAATTAAGAATTATGTCATGTAGGTAAGAAGTGTGAAGGGGATCTTTCTCTTACAGTTAAGTATAGTGAGATAATATTGAATGTCTCCGAGAATTAGTGAAAACAGAGGTTGAGGTTGTTCGTTGAGGTTGTTATCTTTAAATAATTCAAAGAAGGAAACCCTAGTTTGTGTGGGCTGTTGTTCCTTCAAGCTATGCACGTTTACTTATAGTTAAGCTATAATGTCTTTTGTATGGATTTTCACCTTCACCCACTGAGCTACACTGTGTGAGGGCATGAGGTGACATTTGCAAGAGAAAATTAGTATAATATTGCTTGAATATTTTATTTCAGTTTTTAAATTGAAGCTAGGAGTAGGATAGTTAGTGTTGCTCAGACTAGATGTTATCACACTGTAGCCTTTGGCTCAGCTCCACCAACACATTCCCATTATTTACATCTTTAGCATTGCTAATGCTTCTAGCTTCTATTCCCACATGTACCTGACTATCTCTGAGGTCTTTGCTCAGGGCAAAAAAAGACAAGAACTTGCCTTTTATTGTTACACCAAGACTACTTCTCCTCCAGCTCTTTTTCACCTTGTTTTCTCCCACAGTCAGCTGTTTACCTCCCTATAATAGTGCTGTTAGCATTTTTAAGATACGTTTCTGTTTTTTAGTCTGTTGTTTTAATGACAAAAAACCACATACCTTAGAAGGATTTTTTTGTTCATAAGACCTAATGCACATTGATATTTTCGTGCTGGTTCTTTTTATAGCTCTTCCATGTACGCAATCTCTTATTTAGAAATGCTGTTTGAAGGAAGCCTGCAGTATTAGCATGCAGGGGACCGAATACAGCATAAGGCATCTGAGGCATATAAGTGTTAGCTGTTTTCTTTATGGAGTCACAAATAGCTGGCCGGCAGTATCATATTTGCATTTCAAATATAGGCCAATCCATGGCGACCTCACTACAGTCATTAGTCTGCTGGCACCCAGCAATCAATGAGAGGAATGCTATACATGCACCACTGTTAGTTAAAGAACATGAGTGTGGAAATGGAATGCGGTATATACAGTATGCACTTGTAACAATGAAACATAGTCTAGCTGTATGAACTTTATTACTAAGGTGTAAGGTTTAGGAATGGCGATGTAGTGAATGCTCCATATTAAGTTATTGTTTTTCCTCACTATTCAGTTTCGACAAAGTTAAAATAGAAACATATTTTCTGCCGTGGCGCCAGGGTCAGCTGCTTTTCTGATGCATTCAAAGCCAGTACGCTAAAATAATCTCTGGATAGTAACAAGAGTATCTAAGGGTTTGCTAAATTCGGATGGGGCTGAATTAAATATAACAGAACAGCTGCTTTATCAATCCAGAGGGTGCAGGTAAAGCATCATTCCTGCAAAAATGCATGAGCTCAGCATGTGCTTTAATGTACCAAAATAAGTCAATATTACACCAGACCGAATGGAAAATGGTAGTGCATTAATAAATGACAGCTAGTTGTTGGTTTTTTTTCTTACTTGGGTTAGGTGGAAGTTGGTATTGATTTTAGCCTGACCTTTTAAAGACTGGGAGGGGAGAGGACTGATTGAAATAGCTGTGTTCAGCTCAGACCATCGAGGCTCGAATCAGTCTTTAAAACATCAGCTTAAATTGCTAAACCTATCCCTCAGACTTGTAAACTTTGAGACCGGATGGCCAGTAAGCTATAAACCATCCCAGAGATACCTGAGTCAGTCTATTCTTTTATTTCCAGACTGACAAATTGATTGAAACTAAACACTTCGGTATCCGTTAGGCTCTGTTCCTGCAGGATTATATACTGTAATGGAAAGGAAATGACTCTGCCATTCAGTCCCAGTCAAGTCTTTTCTTTGGCCAAGATTATCCAGTATGGCTGTTTATCTCAAAGCAAAAATTGAAAGTGTCGAAAAACTAGCTTTGCTTACCTATTTTCTATTGTGAAGTTGAATTAATCAACATATCATTATTAATAACAAGTTAATAATATAATTATAGTACTATGCTAAGATTTTTACTGATAAACAATTATTGTTGTTCTTTTGTAATTGTATTTTTGATGCTTGAGCTTTATATTTAGGAATCTACTGATTAGTGCTGTCAAACGATTAATCACAATTAATCGAAGTTCTAAAAGTTTTTGTTTACATAATATAGCCAGTGCTTATATATGTGTGTGTGTATATATATATATATATATATATGTATAAATACACACACATGCATGTATACATTTTTGAAAATTATATATATAGTATATACTGTGTGTGTGTGTGTGTGTGTGTGTGTGTGTGTGTGTGTATATACATGTATATATATATATATATATATATATATATATATATATATAATATTTTTTATAATATAACTTATATTAATATAAATATAAATATGTAAATATTTTCAAAATATATGCATGCATGCATGTAAATTTATATATATTATATATTTTGTATGCAATTCATCACGATTAACTGTTTGACAGCACTAGTACTGATTCATTTTTCTCTCTTTTAAGTATGTTCTGTTGCATTTTTTATATAAAGGAGTGCAGAAATGTTTTAATATTGTTTTAATATTGGTACATTTAGAATAGATGTGCATGCAGTAGTACAGAAAACAAAATGAGAAATGTATCTTAAGGGGTTAATAGTAACCCTGTTATGTTTATGTTATGCTGCGTTCCTAATCCATCTGCCTGATGTTGGGACAGATGTATGAGGGCTCACTCAGGTATATGGAAATCTTTAATTGTAGTTGCATACCTGAATTCTTCAGGACCTGAGGGCACAGCTGTTGTGTCACATGCACATATACTCCAGTCACTACAAATGCATTTGCCCCATTATAGCTGCCATGTTTGTACAGCCATGTTGGTCTGTGTTCAGCATCCACGAACACAGCGGTAAGTTAAATGAAAAGGTACAATCTTTTTAAACCTTCAGGGAAAAGTGTAGTAAGAGGAAAAAACAGATTACTGTGGAATACTGTAGCAGAAAAATCACCTGCTCCCCGTGACTACCAACTCAATTATTTATGAAATTTGTTATACGCTCGCTTTTCAGGGCAAATAGCAGTAATTCCAAGTGTACATGGAGCTTCTGAGGCACAGGTTCTGCGGCCTTTTGTATGAATGTTTTATACGTACAAAGCGGCCTTTGAAAAGTATGCATGCTATTTTGTTTGCACGTATTTTGAAGTAAAAATAGCGAGGTCTTCTTAGAAATGTCCGCATCTTTACAAAATTATGACCATGCACTTTTACTGTTGTGGGAATTTTAGCTCGGTGCATACAGGAATGCAATTATGACTTGCTTTTTAAATGTGCAAGTCACGATCAAAAAGCAATCTGAAGCAACTGCAATTAAAATCTGGTCAGCACTGGACTTATGTTGTAACAAAAGCACTAAAGAATGAACTAAATATTTATATTTGTCAGTCGATATCGTTTAAATTTCATCTGCATGCAGTTCATATGCAATGTGCAAACAGCTTTGACCAACATGGTTCTGAGGCATGCTGGGCTATGATTCCTACAATTTATCAGATGGTAGTGTTGGTAACTGACTTCAAACTCAAGCTGTGTGTATCATCTTTTATTCATTGAACTCTCAGATTCCAGCTCCTCACATCAAGAGCAAGAGAGAGAAATTGCTTTCCACATATGGTGATAAAACAGGCCAGTGCTATAATGAAATTCAATGACATTGTTAGCACTTGGTACGGTACTGCGCAGTCTTACTAAGGTGTGTCTTTTTTTCTTACCGTTTCATTTATTTATTTATTTTTTATTGAGAACGTGAAGATCCAGCAAATTCAAAATGTGAAAATCTTACAAATTGAATTGACAGTATGCTTGACATACATTTAAAAGAGAGAGAGGAAAACAAGAAAAAAATAACCACAAGTTGTGCTTATTAACATTAGTTAATGCATTGTGAGCTAACATGAACTAATGAACAACAGTATTTTTATTAAATGACGTTAACAAAGATGAATAAACACTATAATGTATTGTTTATGTTAGTTAATACAAATTACACTTTACTGTAAAGTGTTACCCCAAAAAAAAAAAAAAAACTATATAGAATTTATCCAGTAGGCTACTTATTTATTTATTACTTACGTTATTAATTAATTAATTCTGCCAGGTTTAGAACAGCAGTTTATTTTATTTTATTACATTTTTGTGGTGTTGTTTTTTGTCCTGCTCTGGTTTTTGGTGCAAACTCTGTAAATGTGTTGCATTGTGCTACACAGATTCTGCTGTAGTATGCAAACTTTTGTGCATGAGGCTTAGCTTCCAGGAGCACTGCTGATTAACCATCTATTCTGTAACAAGTTGTACTTCAGCAGTGAAAAAGTGAATTGTACCATTGACCTGGAGTACACTTTTTAATCCCAAACATATGCTTATAATCCTCTTAGTACAGGCCCTTTTTGTAAAATGTCTAGCTCCCCTTCCAGTCCTTTTGTGGAATCTGGAGGGAGCAGAGATAGGCTCGTTGCAGTCATCCTCCAAGTTTGACATCCATCTGTCTCCAGCTCTGTAGCCTCAATGGGGTTTGGCTCAGCCGCAGACCCCTTGAGTGTTGCTCAAAGAGGTTTTGTGATTGACTGCAGTTTTTTGCTCACAGTCGGCCTGCCTGCTCTGATAGGCTCCTGCTGGCCTCTAAAGCTGTCAAAGCTCTTGGTAATTTGTAATCCATACATCCTCATTTCCACCCCATGGCCTAGACCTGGCCCGGCATGCCCTTAGGTACAAAGTTCCAGTGTTAATGCATGCAGGGAGTTGGTTTAAATATTAAGTCTAGTTTAACAATTGTTAAAGTCTCAATTTGTATGTGTTTTGCGTATTAGTGACATTTATATACAAACATCAAATACAAATAACACTTGAGATTTCAATATTTGCTTGCAGCTTTAAAGCAGAGTGACAACAATCTGTTCTATAAAATATTGATTGCTGAGTGCAAATATGAGGATTTTTTTTTATTCACAAAAATGCCAGTATGCCAGAAGAAAGGTTGGTGAGCTCTAAATCAATATTTGCAAAAAGTGTTCCTTAACAGAGCGCTGTTTACACAGATCATAAGTCTATGGATGTATTTTAGTCAATATTCTGGGCAAAAATGTCCCAAACTGTTTGTTAGGTGTTTTGTTTTCATTTTACAATTTCGTTTTAAGACATAAATAAACACCCCACACTGTAAAACACAACCTATATAATCTACTCAATAAAATTGAGGTAACAATTTGGACTCAGTTTGTGTGAGTAGATTATATCCTGTGTATTTGGGTAAAGAATATCAACAGTTTACAGCTATGACAAACTAAAAAAGAAAAAGAAAAGGTAAAGTCTACCTGATATTTTTAATACTTTGCACAATTTTTCATTAAAACTGAGTAATATTAACTTAAATAGCAGGCAACTGTTAATTTACTGAATTACTATTCATAATAATTACCCAATAGGAATAACTGTACATAATTCAGGAAAGTAAAATTTACCTAAAAATGGTCAGACAGAATATTAAATCAGTTACTTTTTTTGACCAAATAACAAACATTTCATCTTTAAAATGTACTTCCAAAGAACCCTCTCTTGCAATCAATCTCAAATGAAATACAATTTCATACACTCTTTTTACATAAAACTTCTTAAAAGTTTCTCAATAAAAAAAAAAAAAAATCTCTTGCATGTCAGAATATGCACACAAAAAAATAAATCTTAGAATTCTTAGATTCAGATTAAACTCACATTTTCTCATTTCAAACAATAAGAAACTGTGATTTGATGTCATTTGTGACTTCAATAGTTGCAACACTACAAATGAGAGGCTGGGTCCTTGTCAGCTGTGAGATCATGCATCACCAACACCTTCATTATTTGGTTTGTGTGGCCCTCAAGTTCATCCTCCTGTTAGAAAGAAAACCATGAAGAATATAATTAGTTTGTTCATTTTTATATCATTAGTTTAAGCATATTAACATGTTCCAATAAAGTTTGTTTTGTAAAATTACAATACTAGCATGATGCCATTCAAAATTTTTGTCAATGTATCTTTTTTATTAAAGTGGGCCTTGATATACTCCAATTTAAAATAAATCCGTACTAATCCCCAAATATATTGGGCATAATTAATCTTCTCGCATGTAATTCTTAAAGGGTTAGTTCACCTGAAGATGAACACGGTCATCATTTACTCGCTCTCATGTTGTTTCCAAAATAAGAACCCTTTTGTTTATCTTCAAAACATTAAAATTAAGTTTTGTGAGTATTGGGAGGCCATGGCGGATCTGGAGCCTGTGGAGCCACAACCGCATTTCGTGAACATGGTTAGGGGACGGCTCCTCTGGCCGTAAGTGCTGAGTGGAATCCACAGGGAATTGGATCATGTCTTGCGGTACTGGTTTTGATGGGCGTTTACGAGGAGCCGGTACTGGACGCTCTCACAGTGCAGGGATGAGTCAGCACTCTTGAAGTGCAGGGTTATGGATGGATGGGCTGAGTAGGATGATGGAGCTTTGGAGAACTAGGTTAGCTGGATGAAGAGGAAGAGCAGGCACATTGGGGCAGTAGGTGGAGGAGTCTGGCTCGTGGTGAGTTGGAGTGTCTTTCTGCTTTTGGATGGTACTTGGATGAGAATTCTCTATATCAACATAAAACTCAGAATTATTTAACTCTAGGACAAAATTTAGAAACTCAACTACAGATGTACGAAAATCGCTTCGAAGAATTAAAATAAATTGTCCTTAAGTACCATCCAAACGTAGAAATTATTAACAGAATCCCTCCAACTCACCAGATGGAAAATGCTCAGAAGATCCTCCACATATTGCTCCAATGGACGATCTCCTTGCTGGAGCTCAAAAAGGAGTTTGTCTGCCCGATCCATCCTGCAGTTTTGGTCTGTGATTCTGTTATGGTGCTGTAGGCAAACAGGACACTGGATTTGCAGAATCTCGTAACACTTCTCTTTAATACAGAAACTGAACAGGTATAACTCGGAGTAACAAAGAACATCAAACAGCCATTGAATAACAACGGACAAGGGTAGAACTCAACAGACAGGGTATAAATGCACGAGAAAATACTAATCAAAACTCAGGAAAACTGGGACACACAAGTGGGAGCAAATTAACTAATGATTACATGTAAACACAGGAAACACCAAATAAGGGCAAACACATGGAACTTAAAGTGAAACCAAAACAGGAAGACATGAAAACGAAACTAAAACAGACAAAAATGTGACATATACTTGATTTGATATAATTAAAAAAAAATGTATGTTTGTGCACTGAAGACAAACCTAATCCTTATGGGTTTAAAATAACATGACTGAGTAAATCCAGACAGAAGTTTCACTTTTATGGGTGAATTGTCTCTAAAATGTACTTCCTAACAAAATAAACATGTGTTTTAAACTGTATTGGTTGCTACTGGATTGTACTGGCCTGTTTCCTGGTAGCACCTCCATGCTCTGGACACTACGCTGACAGACACAGCAAACCTTCTCGCCACAGCTCACATTAATGTGCCATACTGGATGAGCTGCACTACTTGGGTTGTGGGTTGTAGACTCAGTGTCATGCTACCACTAGAGTGAAAACACCGCTAGCATTTAGAAGTGACCAAAACATCAGCCAGAAAGCATAGGAACTGAGAAGTGGTCTGTGGTCACCACCTGCAGAACCACTCCTTTATTGGGAGTGTCTAGCTAATTGCCTATAATTTCCACCTGTTGTCTATTTCATTTGCACAACAGCGTGTGACATTGATTGTCAGTCAGTGTTGCTTCCTAAGTGGGCAGTTTGATTTCACAGAAATGTGATTGACTTGGAGTTAAATTGTGTTGTTTAAGTGTTGCCTTTATTTTTCGAGCAGTGTATTAGCCGTGTAAATTAGAAATTTTATTATAAATAATTTTACTGAATTACTCTCATGTGCACTAGATGGCAGCAGACTGCCATATTATTTGTAGCAGGCTAGATTAGAAACGTGTGAGTGCAGAATTAATGAGCTCAACTCATCTTGATAGAAAGGACTAAGTAACAACATTTGACTCATTGTCTCTAAATGTGTGATTTATTTCTTCTCCAACATTTGTCTCTCAGCTTTCTCAGTCAGACCATCCATTTGTTGCGTGAGGATGACAGTCTGTACTGTATCTCAGCCTGGAATGACCAAGTGAGTGATGGAGAAAAAAACTTTCTTTTCAGGTTTCATTACTTGATAACATGCTATTTTTGTTTTTGTCTTCGGGGGAAATGCTGCCAAATGCTCTATTATTCTTCTGCTAAACAATGGTTATTGTACCCTCATCTAAAATTACTGTAAAGGTCTTTAAAGGCCTTCAGGCAGTGCACCTGACCATGGTGCTGTGCTGTTTTGCAGGGCTATGAGCACACAGCAGAGGACCCGTCTCTGTTGTACAGAGTGGAAAGTATGCCTGGCCTTGGCTGGGTGCTTAAAAAAAGCCTTTACAAGGATGAACTAGAGCCCAAATGGCCAACTCCTGAAAAGGTGAGGCAGCCAATTCCTGCATTTATGTCTAAATAGGAGAGGTTTATGTATTTACAGTTTACATGCAAAACCGCTCAAACGCAATGTCTAATTTGGCACAATTATTTGCTCCCTTTGCTTGCACGAAAGCTTCTCAAAACGATTAATCCTTCTCTCACCATTGGGAAGTGCTGTTCTCAGTATGGATTTTAGTATTTTGTTATCTCATTTGAATAACATTGCTAACCTTCGAAGAGTCAGTCTGTTGAATTTCAAGAGTGTGTGTATTGTATATGAAGTAAGTACATGAAATGATATTTAAATAAATGCAAGTAATGCCTTAATTTGGAATGTGAGAAAACGTAAAGGTAAAAAAACAACATGAAATTGTAAAATTAAAGAAAGAAGGAAAGAAAGAAAAGCAAGTAATATTGTGAAATAATATAGTAACTGGCTTCTATTTGAATACATTTTAAAATGTAATTTATTCCTGTGATGACAGCTTCAGGATTACACAATCCTTCAGAAATCATTCTAATATGCTGATGTGGTCCAAAAAGAAACATTTTGCTAACACTTTAAAATAAGGAACAGTTATTTACCATTAACTACGACTTTTCCCTTAATAAATTCCTAATTAGCTGCTTATTAATAGTTGGTTAGGTATTTGTTAAATTTAAGTATTGGGTAGGGTAAGAGATGTAGAATAAGGTCATGTAAAATAATATATGCATTAATATATGCTTAATTACTACTAATAAATTGCTAATATTCTACTAATGTGCAGGCTAATAAGCAGCTAGTTAAGAGACAGTTCTTATTATCAATGTTGAAAACAGATGTGCTGTGAAATCTATATCTTGAAATCTAAATCTGTTCTAATGTTATAAATGTCCTTTTAGTTCAGTTAAATGCTTCCAAACAAACCTTACTGACCCCAAACTTTTGAATGGCGGTTTATCGATTGTCTATATTAAACCTCCTTCATCCATTCATACTGTTGCCATACCTTAGCTATGGGATTGGGACATGTGGATGCGGATGCCAGAACAGAGGAAGGGGAGAGAATGTGTCATTCCTGACGTCTCCCGCTCTTATCACTTTGGCATCATTGGCTTGAACATGAATGGTTACTTCCATGTAAGTAAAACAGCTATGTTTACTATGTTTCCATGGGAAACTTTATCTGGGATACTATGAATTCAGTATTGCATACCAAAAAATTGTGCATGTTTCTCTACAGGAAGTTTACTTTAAAAAACACAAATTCAACACGATTCCGATTGTTCAGATGAAAAATGTTGATGGGTATGTATAGTTCCTTATTAGTCTTCATATTAGCCTAAGTTGTATCATTTTCAGCCGTCTTTGATATTCTCTCTGTTTACAGCTTAAAGAAAGATGCGTATGAGATTGAAATCCAAAACCTGCTACGGTAAGTTTATCTGATGCTCATACTCCTTTATTGCATAGTTACTGCAACACCTTAAAATAATACAGTTATTATTACAGTAATTTAATCATGTGTAATCATGTGTGCGTCTGCAGTGAGGCCGAGGTTCTAGACCACAGTAAAAACCCATGCGAAGACTCATTTATCCCAGACACCGAGGGAAAGACCTTTGTAATGTTCATTAAAATGGAGCAAGAAACGGATACAAACACCTGGACCGAACTGGCAAAGGTATGTTGAATTTTTGAAGATCCACAGTTTAAGATTTCAGTTGGGTTTCTCGCATCAGAAATGGCTGCATTTCAGAGCGGTTTAGCCAGTTTTTAACCTGCATGTTTTCTTACAATGCATCTTAGCAATGTGGTGAGTTTTATTGCTTGTTTTTATCTGAACTAAAGGTGCGAATGTCTGGCTATCATTGGAAAAGCCTGCAAGGGTAGATAAATGGCTTATAAACTCAGAGAGGAAATATATAGAAATAAAATCTGAGGTGAGGATATTAAAGCATAGTATTAGGTTATGGGCTTATCTTGTTTATTGCTCACAGTGCCTGCACGTATGGGACCTGGATGTACGAGGATATCATAAAGGACTCTGGAGGCTCTTTAGAAAGAAGAACCATGTATTAGTAGTGGCTGTTCCAATCTCGCCATACTCGTGAGTATATATTACATTGTTCGGATTAGTCAGATTACAGTTGTATGCCCCAAACGTGATCATAGATTCTCAATTGGATTTAGTTTGGGCCTGTTATACGACTTGTTTTTGAGCTTGTTTTTAAGGTGTCCTAATTACAGTATAATTATACATTTTAGTACTAAGCAATATTTAGTAACTACATGTTTGTCTAATGCTGCGTTCACACCAGACGCGAATTGTGCGAATAAATCGTGCGTAGTTGGACGCTTGAACATTTTAAGTTTACTCGCTTCATTCGCGCGTGGAAATTCGTGTTATGGGAGGAGCTTCGGCCAGGCGCTCCCAGTCTTTGTGGTGGTTAGACATGAGGTAAAATTCGTTTTGTGTATATCTGAAAGGGAAACTTTTGTTTAATGAATCCAGTATTTATTTCCTTTTCATTCCTGTTTCTGTTAAAGTACGAAGATGTGCCATACAGCTCCTCCACATACAGCCACGATGATTTTGTCCTCCATAGTATGGAATTCTGCCTCCGCTTGATAGTATTCACGTCACTACTAGAGCAAACTCCTGGTTGGTTAACGCGGCGATTCACGTCTTTGCATTGACTTAACATGTAAATCACTCGCGCTTGACGCTTCATTTGAGTCCGGTGTGAACGCAGCATTAGAGTTACTCGCATGTAATTAATCATAATTAAGTAAAATTAAAACAAATTGTAACAATGACATTTTAAAATAGTTTTAGCCATTATTTTTTGTCATATATATATATATATATTTATATAAACCTGTTGTTTAATTCCATTTCAATTGAGTAATTTTTATTTATTTTTTATGTGTCATTTTGTCCATGACCTTTACGGCATCTTTTTTACCCGCCTCCAGTGTTAAGAAGCCCAATAACGTCACTCCCATTCACTTGGAGCCAGCACCTAAGGAGGAGGGACCTCCCGTGGAACAGATTTAGAATAGTTCTAATCCCACCCAAAGGGCCTTTCCTAACCACTAACAGACAAGGCCTATGTCAGGCTGATAATGGGCCTTGTGTTACTCTTCAGGCCGTTGCAAGACAAAGGTGATAGGATGAACCTGACTGAACCGTCCTGTGCTGGTAGCCTCTAGGAACTGCAGGCTTTTTAAACTAGAATGATATGAGTGTGGATTTCTAAAAATGGTGTGTGGCGTGATCTTGTTTTGTTGGTATGTATTTTACAGTGGGAACTCTTCCTGAGGTCAGGAAATTTCATATGCTTTAATGCTGGAAGGTTTGACATTAGAAAAGAATTGATAGATGCTTTAAAAGCCAGTGCTGGTTAAAGTTACTAAATTTTGACAGCAGATAATGTGAAACCAGGACATCGCGGGAAAGGGATTAGGAGGATATGGAAGACATAAGATACTTTTTTTTAACACTACTGAGTGCTTTGGGCCGTCCTGCACACGCCTTTTAACTTATGTCTATTTATTTGATCAATATTAAGATAGCAAGGTTTATTTTTACTTGATGGATTCACTTTTACACATGAAAACAATGCATTAAGAAACAACAGGCTTAAATTTGTTTACAAATTAAACTGAACAGACATATATATTTTTAGAATAAAATATCATATTTTTAGTATTTTTGTCAGTTTGAGTACCATAGTGGCACAAGCAGTATCGCTTAATTACGTATAATAAACTATATTGGTCTGCACAGAAAAAAAAAAAGTTTTTAAACGTGACTGAGATTTTTTTTTTTTTTTTTTTTATAATGTTTTGCAATGATGGCCCTCCAGCAACAGCTTTAACAATCCTTTTTCCCAGAGAATGACAGGCAATGCTGCTTAGGTGAGATCTATATGTCCACACAGCCACTAAAGAGCCTTATAAGAGAAAAATGGAGGATTAACACTTGAAATCAATGCAATCTCAGCCGCATATCTGTCCTATGTTAACGTGAGTTACTGTGTGTGAAGATACTGGTGAAAAATTGATTTCTCATGCAATAATGTCCAAATCATTTCATTGAGGAGATTTCAGTGTAGACTGTTGTGGGTTTCAGTGATCGGTACTGATATTGCTACAGACATTTTATTTGTGGTGCCACTAAACATTTTCATAGTATCTTGAACGTGTGCAATACCGTAATAGAAATGTTTCTCATCTCAACATATTATTTTGTACTTAAGTTTGCAGAGATTGTGTCTGTTAACCAGATTCTTAAACAGTTTTGTATATCCAAGTTGCTATTAATGATTGGTTTTCTTAAATAAAATAACAATGTTTTGTTTTTGTTTTTACTTTGTGTTCCCTCTGTCCGTTTTTTTGTTTCCATTGTTGTCTTTTTTCTTTTTTTTTTTTCTTTTTTATCTTTTATTGTATGTTTGTAACCAGACTGTATAGGTTATGATAAAGTTAAAATTCTATTTAAATTATGTCTAATACAGTTGTAGATATGTTTCCAAAAAATAGCTTTAAAGCAGTGGTTTAACATTTTAAAGAAATAATTCACCCAGAAAGTAAAAATTCTGTCATCTTAGTTCCAAATCTGTATGATTTTCTTTGTTCTGCCGAACACAAAGGAAAGGAAAGGAAAGGATGTGACATGTGGCCAGGTAGGGTTTTCCCATACTAGGAATTTGTGCTCTGCATTTACAGTAACCCATCCAAGTGCACACACACAGCAGTGAGAAGTGAACAACCACGCACACACACACCCGGAGCAGAGGAAGATTTTTAGGAAAAAAGTTTGTAATCGGGCTGTTTTGGCTCGCCATTGACTTTCTTAATAAAGATGTCAAAGGTGACCCAAAACAGCCTGGTGACACTTTTTTTTTTCAAAATGTCTTTGGTTGTGTTCAGAAGAAAAAAGAAATTCATACAGATTTGAAACTACTTGAGGGTGGATAAATGATGACAGAAATTTCATTTTTGGGTGATCTATTCCTTTAAGGCCCCAAATAAGCTATGCAGATAATTCCGACACAAACAGGGAGTGATTATATATTAAATTAATCAAGATTTATTTGAATTCAAGACATTTGAAGAGCTCTATGTTTGCTAATAAAAACACCAGAGAACAATTACTTCATCTTGAGTTGTGTTTGTGCATTTATTTTGCTCATTTATTTTAAGGTTGTATATTGTTCAATAAAATAATATGAAATTATTATTTCCAGTTCGATAAGCAGACAGCACAGCAGGAAAATTATGTGGAAAACTGAAGCAGCCACAAAGGAAATGGTGTGACTATTGAAATCGATGCAAATTTAGTGTGGCTTAATCCTTGCGTAAATGATTCTGTGTTCCAATGTTGTAGAGGTAATTTCATCATGATGCATACCATCGGCTAGAGTATATATGTTCAAAAAGTCAAAAACTTTATGCAATTTTGTGTGTAAATGTTGTTTAAAAGTCTATTCATTCATTATGATCTATACTATTGTAATCAGTTGAGTAAAAAAAATCACACTTTGCTTGTTTGCATTATCGTTAAGGTTTTTTTTTAATGGACTGGGCTGACTCATCATTTCACGTTACATTTTATGTAGTATTAACTGTACCACCAAAACAAATGAGCATCCTCAGTGAGTCTCCTACTTAAATATATCTTCAGTGGATTAGGGACTTGCAAAAATGCATTATTTATAACACATTCTCCACAAACACTTTCCTATCTTTCCCTAAACTCATTTTTCATGTATTAGAACAGCTTGTGTGACATGAAGTGTTTTAGTGCAAAACAATTATGCTTCTTTATGCAAATGAACTTGATGGATATAGCTTTCTTTTGCATGAGGGCAACATTTTTATTTCATGAATTGCAATACACACTCAGAAGAAAATGTTTATGTAACTTAAAAAAAAAAAAATCAAATAACAATTCCATCCACTTCACCTCATTAACAAGTAATCCTACAATAAATATTGGCTTAATATCTACAGTATTATCTACAGTTAAAGTAACTAATATTGTAGCATAAAGAAAATAACCATATACATTATAATAAACAAGTAAGATGAGATTTTCAGGTGGCTTTTTTGTCCAAGTAGCAATAGAGGTACATAGACACCCCCATCGCTGCCAACTAGAAAACAAAACACACTGTCATTTGTATGTGATGGCAAATAATTTGTCTCTGTCATATGATTAAAATGTCTAATAGACTTAAGCGCATTTAAATGCATTTGGAAGCAATGAAGATAGTGATAACCATTGCTACAGCTTGTGCTGGATATGCAAACTGTTCTGTTTACCAAACTAGCTTTAACCTATCATGATAAAGGCTACAGTCAAATCCTGAGAGTTTTTTGTTATTGGAAAAGCATGCTGGACGTGTTATGTTTACCTCAATGGCAGTGACTCCAGCAGCTATTCCTCCCACAATGTCGACGTTCCTCTGGACGATCTTAACAATTTGTTTATAACAGCCCTGGGAAGAGAAACCAATATCAGATGAAATTGACCAAATCATATAACCACATCTCTGTAATACACAGGGTATAGGAGTAATACGAAAAGTGGATGGGGGGTCATATTTATATACCTTATCTGCATGGCTCATAAATATTAATTAAGTTATGTGTCATTTGCCTTGTAAGGCTGGGGGGGGAAAGGGGTAAGTGGACACTAATTGTAGTTGATTATGGTGCCTTCAGCCAATCAGAGCTCTCAAAGCATCATTTTCATGTTTTGGTTAAATATGGATTGCATACTTCTACTTTTACTATTTCTACCATATATAACAGAACTGGTAAGAGTACTTATGTGCCACTAAACAATATTGTAATTGCAAGTTCGAAGCACAAGAATTACTAAGTCACATTTCCTTTGTAACTACACGTCAACTACATATCAACTAATTCTTATCAATTTGCAACTACATGTCTACTAACTCTCAGAATAAACTGTTAGGGTAGGTTTAGGGTTAGTTGAATAAGTTAACATATACTTGCAAAGCTTCTGATAGTCTGTATGTTGTGGACCCTTCTAAATAAAGTGTTAGAAGATATACTGTAAAGCAAACAGTCCACAGTCTAACGACTGATAGTTCACATGTATTTGTAAGGTTACTTACTGTTGGTAGAATAACTAAAGTGGACTATCGAAAAATTCCAGCCAGTTTTAAACAATGTAGAAAAACTAAACTCATCTCACAAGAAAACATAACTATTTTATGAGGTGATGATTTTGTATAAATTCGTATATGACGTAAAAAGTAAGCATTCACCCTAAACTCCACCCCTAGAGATAAACGTAAATGACATAACCGAGTTTGGCAATTTCATTTACATGGTACATATTTCAGTCCTTTTGATCTTTTCAAATTTAAACATATTTATCGGATACTACTGTTTTATTTTTTCTGACTTGAATGCATGACTTGAAGGTATGATATTTCTTGGTGTATTTGAATGCGGCATCAATCATATGGCATTTATGGCTATGGTGTTTCCTTAAAAATAATTGTGCCTAGAATTGCCGTATCAGAATTATATGAGTTGGCAACTTTATTATTCCAAATAGGAACCAAAGATCATTGAAGACCCATAACCTTTCAACATGATCCATATCCTTTCGGTAGTAGCCTAAATTGTATGTAGTTATTGCTTTCATAAAATACAGTTACATTTTTAGCAGTTTGTGTTTTTTTGTTGTTGTTTTTTACATGTAGAAAAAAGTATATTACCAAGTAGCTAATGTGACATTTCAACACAGTCTCATGATCAATTCGTACATATTCGTACGAATTAGCCACCTTGTAAAATATGTACGAATTGTCGTGAGATCAGGTTGGACATTTCAGAAACCAGCTGAAACTTAGAATATAAGGACTAATTGCCAAAAACCTGCAAACTGCTGCAACAACTTTAAACAAGTCCAAACTTTTGCTACAGTAGCTTTTACAGTAGAATTATTTGATAGTAGTGTGAACTAAAAAACTAAGTTTTTTATGTTTCTTACCACCACATTACTGAAAGCTGCATTGTCGTCATCACAGGGGAAGAGCTCAAGACCTGCACAACAGGTAGGAGGGTAAAGAGCCCCATTCTGCACATAGTAGTAGGATTCAGAGAAATCTGTGTAGTTACTGAAGCCACAGCACTGCAACTATTACCCAATGAAAAATAAGAACAGTCAGTTGCATATAGTATTTTCAGAAGTATTGCGTTGTAGAGCTAACATCTACAAATGTCCCTATTGTATGCAGTATAAGTATTGATCTGTCGAGCTTTTGAAGGATTTCATTAGCCTGTCAAACTCTTGGCAGTCTGTTTAGTAAGTTAATTTTCACATTTACTGTCAACAACACACTTTTAGCCAGGAAATTTGACATGATGGATTAATTTTGTTTGACCTGTACTGAAAAGCCTAAGGCACAGATCAATACTCATGTATGCATGTATTCGGGTGGCTGTGGCTTACTGTTGTCATGGTTGAGTTCCACAAGTCTGTGATGATTTTCTCTTTCCCATACTGCATCTTCAGTCCAGGTGTGGCCCACGTTTTTAGAATGATCTCAGTCTAAAAATATCACAGATAAACAGGGTTGGATGTAAATTCAGTAAGGAATGAAAAGTAGCAGATCTAGCTTACATTTTTTTGAAGCATATTACTTTCCCCACAAGGCAAATTGCAAAGACATTTATCATGGCTATAAATGAAACAAAGCAGTGAAGTCATTTTTCTGCAATTCTTACTAGTAATAAACGTAAGGTTATTTCCTCATATATTGCTATTTAATACTAAAGATTTGAATTCATTTGTAATCCAATTTGAAAAATATGTAAGCAATGTATGAATATTAGGGCTGTCAAAGTTGCGTTATTTTACTTTTTTTTGTGTGTGCAAAAAGGTTCTATTTGTTAGTATTAACCCTCTGGGGTCCCTGAAATAATTATTTAATGTTTTTTTCAGTAAAATCAATCAAATTTATTTTTGTTAAATAATATTTCTTCTTTTGTTCTGTGGTGTTTTGAGAGGCTTTTAGGATAAAAAATTATATTTATGCATTAATTATGATCTATTTTTTCCCTTTGAAAATGATAGAAAATTTGTATATATATATAATTTTTATTATTTTTTAATTAATGCTGTATTTCAGTTTAAAGTAGAGACC
>JAUCMU010000116.1:10652-22057 GCA_032275025.1 Enteromius treurensis | reverse complement strand
CGTTTCTGGGCATTTTTTCCCCTTACCTTAGCTACATACCTTCTATGTACATATCAGAGAACAATTTAAAATATTCTGTCAATGCATTCTATGGTACCTTTAAAGTAGGGGTGCTCATTTTAACCGGTTAACCGTTAACTGACCGATTTGAATCTCGGACAGTGCGATTTAATCGTCGATTGATTCATACACATTTCGTCAGTAAAGTTGGTTCATTGATTATCGGTACATCTCAATAAGCTGTTTTTAAAATGAGCAGTTGATACAGAGCCGTAGATCACTGGCGAGCTACGCAATACCGCATTCAAAATCGGAAATGAATCGCTTATGATTCTGAAGACAATATTACGTAGCTCGCCAGTGATCTACGGCTCTGTGTATCAACTGCCGCTCATTTTCAAACAGCTGATTGAGATTTACCGCTAATTGAATAACTGGCTTTACTGACAAAATGCGCATGAATAAATCGATGATAAAAATCGCCTAGCACTATCTCACACTACTTAAGGGTTTGGGCTGAACGATATTCTGTTTTGACATCGCCAGAACATACGATGTAAAGGGTAGAAGCCCATGGTGTATTAAGAGAACGGTAGCACACAGTAAACACGTGTTTGTTGTATGGCTTGTTGCTGGGGTGCCATGCACGTTCCGCGTGTCTGCACAGTGATTGATTCACTGTGCAGGCCAACATTCACTGCTAAAAATGGGTGACAAAGAGGATCCGCCACAAAAAAAAAAAAAAATGATTTCGTACCTGGATGTTGACCAAAAAGAGGTACTTTGCATGAAGTGTCAAAATCACGCTGATAATGAACCCGAATTTGCGCAGCTCGTCAGTGCACAACGGCTCTGCGTAGTGAATGCGGCTCAATGTAAGATCACGCACCTGATGGAATTTACGGCTGATTACAGAACAGGCTTTACTGACAAGATGCTCAATACATATCAAAATGTTTACTTATACAAAATACTTACGCAATACTTATACAAAAAAAATTATGCTAATGAACATAAATACATTTTTACACGTTGGAATATATATCGCAGGAAAAAATTATATCGCAATTTAATTTTTTCCCAATATCGTGCAGTCCTAGTTAGGCCAGTACAGTTACATTACAGGTCCTGAAGAACTTGGAGGCATCTTCACGCAGGTACACAGGAAGTGCACGAAGGACCAGGGCCCGTCTCAAATTTGCATCACGTTGTTCCTAGATAGACAAAAAATATCCATTACAATAGTAATTACACAAATGCAGAGCAAAAAAAAAATGGAGTGTTAAATAGCTTCATATTCTGATGGTTGCTATAGATGGTAGATTCAGTATTTTGGGTCACCATTTCTTTAGTAATTTTTTTTTCAAATTGTAAATCCATAGTAATAACTCACAAAGAAAAAAAACCAAAATTGTAAATCATATTTTTACAAAAATAGTAGTTATTTGACAAATTAAAGCTGATAAAGTATCTTTTTAAGGTACTGTACCTCTTCCTGATAGAATACATCTTGTCAAGTTTATCTCTGATGAGATTGACAATGTTGTGTTCATGACAAACACTTAACCTCGGGGTACAGTCAAGGAAATTCACATTATGTTTTCTTACAGTTGTCTGCAAACAATATATTAATTATCTGTTTCTGAATCATTTCTGAATCAAGTTAAAAATTCACCTGAAGGTTATAAATCCTCATGAGTTTGGCTAGCTCCTCGCTATTTTGCCAGTCTTGGTGGCCTTGTCTCTGAACAAGGTAATAAGTTTAGGTGTGTGTCTGTCCAGCTCCTTGTAGAATTGATTGTGCAGGTTAACGTTGTTGATTCGGTGGAACTCCGCAAACACCTGTACATAGAGAGAATTACACAGAACAAAGATGAATTAGGAACAGAAATGTGAATGTATTTTGAGAAATTTTCAGTTGGCAGGTAGCAAAACCAAGGTCAAAATAGAAAGTTAATTGCCATTCTTTAATTTAAAACAGGCCGCATAATTTTATCTAAAGAAAGTCTAATAATAAATGTCTGTATAATTTGTTTACCGTGAACGGGAAAAATATGTCACAGCTGGATGTGTAGTCAACTTTTACATTTGCCATTTTTGGTAATTTATATTTTGGAAAAATCAATCATGTTCTAAGGGCATGCTTTAAGAGTCATGTTGATTAATTGCTTTCAACAGAGACAACAATAAAATAAAAAAACATATTATTTTTACCTGTCACTCCATAAGTAGGGCTGGCCATCTGCCCATGACATCTCTCACCCGTGTAGCTACAACAGCTCCATCGATTTCTTGGCGACGAAGAGCATAGGGTGTGTTCATGAGCTTGCCAATAACTAATTGGTTTTTCTCAGCCTTTTCGACTTCATGTATGATTTCTTCTCTCATTGTTTCCAAAGTGGCTGGGGTTTGATCCTTCGGTAGGTTGATGATGTTGTTGACCTCAGCTTTTCGAGCTTTCTTTATGTTTTGATGGGGGTGATCATTGTCTGGGTTGTTTCGGCTCCGCCTCCCTGTGTTGATGGCTACTTCTGCAACCCCAGCTTTAGCCAGATTGTTACGGTAAGACGCAACCTTGTACCCTATGTGACGTTTCCAACTCCCCGTCTTCACCAGCCGTCATTCTGAAACATGGATGAGTTGTAATCAAAGCTTTGGCAGCAATTGCCAATTCCTTTTCATGTGGGTATGGTTTCTGCCATTTTTTAAGGATTTCACTCTTATGTGACCTCTTCAACTTTCCTGATTCTTCATAAACACGATTTCCTTCTTCTAGAATATGCTCCATTTCATAACCAAAACCAGGAACAACAAAGTCATCAGGCCAACTCTTCTGCCGCTGTAATGAATTTGGGAGTATGTCTGTGTCAGAAGATGCAGTAGACGAGGTGTCACATTCAGGTCTGACGACTCTCAACGTGCCCTTCTCTGGTAACTCATTGATGTCCACAAGAAGACAAAGATCACCATCAAAGTCCGGATCCTCATAGTGCAGGCTAAAGTCCTCATCCAATCTCGGCTTGAACCTCTCTTGCATTATTTCTTTCAGCTCCTTCACTGACTTTGGTCGCTCAACTAGAGTAAGTTTCAGGGCGGTGTCTCGTTCAACATACACTCGCAGCACATGCTTATGGACAGCAGCCATCTTTGGTAACTGAAAGACAGAAACACATTAATTTTCTTGGAGAGTGAAGGTGACACATAGCATTTACATGTCCACATACAAACTGGTCCACACAGCTTGAAGAGAATGTTAGTCATCTGTTTACCTCCTTCAACAAATCTTCAGTTTAATAATATGAAACGTTTAGGTGCCAAGAGCAATCTTCCATCTGTGTTGTAAGCACAGAGAGGTGTTTTGTCATTTAGTTCTGAAGGGGTGTGAACAGTCAAATTGTTTGGGAAAAGTTCATAAGATCTTAGGTGTTCAATGTAGTGCGATGTGTGCTCTTGGCAAAGTAAGACAACTGCCCCGTTAACCAGGAGAACCTGTTGAATTCTACAGTAATTAGGCAGTCCTCCCTCTTGTCCCACAGACAAAAACATTCCTACATCATAATCAGTTCCATCAATGCAGACCTTTGATGTGCTGTAAATAACATTGCTTGCTGTTATTTGTTCAATGTATGTCTTGGCAACATTTGGAAGCATTGATACGTACAGAAGAGACATTTGATGTCTGCTGGTGAGGTTTCAAGAATCCTGAGGCACTGAGATGGTATGCTACCATGTATTGATGTCTGTCTGCTAGTGTTTTAACACATTTTTAAAATTTTGTGTGTCGTGCACAACTCTCTTGAAAAAATGATGTTTACCCTCAAACCTCATTGTCCACAAGTGTACAAGGGGCCCAAAACGGCGTACAAGGTCAGGATAGTGTTCAACGTAGTGATGCTTAGGACGGAGTTTGAAATCTGGAAAGGCTTCTTTCAGCATCTCTTTATGATCCTGTATCTTGGACTGTAAATACTGGATGGACTCCTCTGTGAATTCTGAGCAAAGCGATAACTCTACTATCTCCTATAAGTCCATTAGCACAGTCCATGCTTCATCCTCTTCAGGAACTGCATTCACAATAATTAAAGGGAGCAGTCTAAGCAATGTGGCATTTCCATGGCCATTACCACCAATGCTTTTCTTTACAGCGAAGGTCTGTGGTATTTTATGAGGCTGCAAAAATATTCTGCTCTAAAAGACTTTGAAAAGCCTGCCAAATCATGGGCTGCAAGATTGTCAGACACCACACACTTGACTGTTCCATGAAGTACCTTACCAATGGACTCAATGAATACCCCATCTTGTTCAAGGGTACGGAGGTCTCTCAACAAAGGACCAAGTGATTTTTTCATAGCCAAATGTATGTATGTCAGCCACTTTACATAAAGCTGCAAGCTGAATCACATGAAGGGCTGATCAGTATTTACTGGGAAGATCAGCAAGCGTCCAATATACTGAACATATTTTGTGTATTTTGCGTGATGTGCTAAGTGGATTGGCTATTTCCAAATCATCAATGTACAAAATAAGTGTTTAACTCATCTGACGACAAGAATGTGTTCTCTTTGAAGTATAAACCATCTTGCTGGCTTACATAATGACCGTTTTGAGCCACTTTTGTTTCTTTAATTTTGTCTAGAATATCTGTATGATTGAAAATTTTTTGTATCATCTCAAGAACGGGAACATGCACTGCTGTGTGTCCTGGCTGTAGCAGATACTGTACAGGCTTTACCACAGGGTAATTCTTTTCGATGAAGGTTTTCCTTCTCTTAGTTGAGGATAACTGCTTCCCCTTAGCTGTGGCACTGACAATAACATTACTGTCCATAACAGTACTGATAACCTCATTTAGAAGTGTTTCACTGACAGTGATGTCATGACTCTGTAATACCTCTCTAATGTCATGTTTGAGTATCGGTTGGGACAAGGAAAATATCCTAGTCAAATGTTCTACTATTTCCTGAGATGCCATGTCCGAAACATGAAGAATAGATTGCATCTTTAGGAATAATGATGCCAAGTTATGGTTCAACGGGGCTCTTAATGTGTCTGTGTGACACTGACTATTTACCTAATTAAGATCAAACGTGTCCGCAGACCCTGCACTGTGACTTTCAGCAGGTTCCTCAAGACCTTCGGCTGCAACTACAACTGGGGCACTATCATTGTCTGCCAATACAACACATTCACCAAAGTCAGAATCACCACCATGTTTTCTACTTTTGTGTGCATTAAATGCTGAGTAGCTATTTGATCTGTAATTACAGTTCTTGAATGGGCATGCTACCATCTCATGACTTCGTAAATGACTTCTCAAATGACCAAATAGAATTTCCTCCGAAAAGGGCTGCTTTAAATTACAGAAAGGACATGTAAAAAAAACATATTCTCCTTCAGTTGTATCTACTCTACATGTATCATTATGAGATCTTGATAGATGAGCTTTCATTGCTTCGAATGATGGAAAAGTACAAATACAACTGTCATAGAGACATGGCAGGGGGGACACTCTTGAATATTGGCTATGCAGTACTGTATAGTGCCAAAATAATTGTCCCCGGGTATTTGATGTTGCAGAACACAACTTGCACTTCCACTCCATTGGACCAACTTCAGCCTGGAATTTAAATATTTTCAATTAAAGTTTAAATCATTTCACTTTTTTAGACTTTTGGCTATTCAACATTTGTTTTGTTTTTTTTAATGTATCAAATATATCTAAAACATTTGTTGTACACAAATTTTTGTAAAAATGAAAAGGTTTAAAAGATGAGCAAGTTAGTTATTAACAAGCAAAGCATCAATGTTATGTGCTTATAGATCTGATATTTCTGTTTTTGTTTTAATAAGTATTAATATAGGGTTCAAGTGATCAATCGTGTACCCCACTGCTGAGATAAAACAGTTTTTAAAAAATAGCAAAGGAATTACTGTGGTAACACATAAAATAAAACCGAGTTTTAATAACACTATTTCATAATACATCTTACCTGAACTGTTAAAATGATTTCGAGATGATCTTACAAACACACACTTGAGCCTACAAAGAAATACAAACACAGGTCTGGTTAGCATCATGATAACACACTGGCATTATGTTGTTTAGAACATCGTTCACCGTCTGCCCCCCCCCCTGGAAGACGGGACTGGAATAGATGGGGGAGCAGGGGTGGAGGAGGGATGCATGAGCGAGCTGAAGGGAAATGGAAACTGGGAGAATTTATAGTGAAGGGAAAGGAGCTTGATTGGATGCGAATTAACGAGGATAATTAGGATATCGGCTACCAGCTGTGCGTGATTACTCGTTCACGATCCTTTCAAAACCAAGTTAATTGCAAATCTTTTACTTTTAAGAGTTCACGCTTCCTTGTGATAAAAGTGAAAGCAAATTTGGCGAGCTGTCCGGGGAGCGAGCCGGTAGAACTGCGAACTCCGAACCCTAAAGGATGGAACCCTAGCGAGGGTAACAGTTCGCGTTCAGCTCGTTCACCGTCTGCCCCCCAAAAAAGCTTAAGAGGACAGCAGCCAAATTTGAGCGCCCAAAAAATGCGGTGAGAGAGGATGCTGGATGGGTTCCCCTCTCTCTCTTCTCTCTTTGGCTGAAATTGGTACCTTCGCGGAGGTATGAGGAACCTCAGCGGAGGTAATTGAGGAGGCTGGATTTAGTGAAGAGAGCCTATGCGGAGGCTGGGAATGACACCCTACGCGGAGGTGTGAGAAACCTCGTTGGAGGTGATTGAGGAGGCTGGCTTTAGTGAAGAAAGCCTACGCGGAGGCAGGGTATGGCGCCCTACGTGGAGGTATGAGGAACCTTGGCGGAGGTGATAGGGGAAATGTAGCTTTTGGCTCGGAAGGGGAAAATAGGGTGTAGGGCCTACGCGGAGGCTAGGCGCGACCTTTCGCGGAGGTATTAGGAACCTCTGCGGAAGTGATTGGGAAGCTGTTTTTTAGCGAAAAAAGCCTACGCGGAGGCTAGGAGCGACCTTTCGCGGAGGTGTTAGGAACCTCAGCGGAGGTGATTGGGAAGCTGTTTTTAGCGAAAAAAGCCTACGCGGAGGCTAGGAGCGACCTTACGCAGAGGTATTAGGAACCTCAGCGGAGGTGATTGGGAAGCTGATTTTTAGCGAAAAAAGCCTACGCGGAGGCTGGGAGTGACACCTACACAGAGGTATAAGGAACCTCGGCGGAGGTGATAGGGGAGCGATAGCTTTTAGCTGAGTAGGGGGAGTAGAGCGTGGAGCCTACGCAGAGGCTGGGAGTGACACCTAAGCGGAGGTATAAGGAACCTCGGCGGAGGTGATAGGGGAGCGATAGCTTTTAGCTGAGTAAGGGGAGTAGAGCGTGGAGCCTATGCGGAGGCTGGGAGTGACACCTACGCGGAGGTATAAGGAACCTCAGCGGAGGTGATAGGGGAAAAAATAGCTTTCAGCAGAAAATAAGGGGAGAAAATAGCTTTCAGCAGAGTATAAGGGAATAAGTGGAGAGCCTACGCGGAGGCTGGGGTGAAACCTTCGCAGAGGTTTTGGGAACCTTGGCGGAGGTGTGGTAGTGTAGAGTAACTTCCGATGGGGGGAAGCTTGAGATAGAGAACCTCTGCGGAGGAGAAGGAGAAAACCAGGGAATTAGTTAAACAGTTCTGGTTAGTAAAAATTATATATGTTCTGACAACATGAACTGTTGGTTAAATGAAATGATGGCTAAATAAATCAATGAACCTAAAAAAATGGGTGAAAGGGTGCGTGGAATACACTACGTGACCATGGGGAAGTGAAAGGAAATGCCGTGCTGGCGTCATGGATACGCAGCTTGCGTATGACGTCATCTGGCGGCGCCGGCCAGAGCCGCGCTGCTTGCGGTTGCGAAGTTACAACACTGGGCTTGTTTTACCTCTGGTTGAGGGAAAAAGGTGGCGGGGGCGGAGGGTTTGGTGAGTAGTGTGGTTTCTTTCACTTGGATTGCTTTGGCGGAAAGCGAGTAGGATGGCATCTAAAAGCGCTCAGGCATGCGGCTTCGAATCGGAAACCACGGCCTCCCTTGAGGATTCAGGCTGGCTGGCTGGCTGGAAGGGGGATGGGTCCTCTTGGCATCTCGCTGGGAAAGTTGTGAGCTGTGTAGTTATGATCTGATAGCCGCTGCGAGCTCTCAGTTGAGTCCGAGCGGTAGCAGTTGTAGGAAGGCGGGCTGAAGGATCCTCGCGAATTTTAGGCAGACGAGTCAAAGTAGATGTTGTGTTTGTAGGATGTGTATTCAGTCGTGCGATCCGAAGAGAGCACGAAGCAAGATGCAAAAAGCAAGATGTCTGGCGGAAAGAGACAGAGACACACTTAGCAGGCAAGCTAGCCTGTCTAGTAGGCCTTCGGCCTCTGGTAGGCCCCGCTGCCTCGAGTTGAGCTGCCGGCGGGGCTGCGGCTTGTTGAGCGACGTTGGATGAAGCGGGAGCTGGGCTTCTCGCGAGCGTAAACGGACGGATGGAGCGGGCTTCTCGCGAGCGTAAACGGACGAGTCTGATGCATGAGCGAGCTGAATGGGAATGAAAACTGGGAGAATTTATAGTGAAGGGAAAGGAATTTGATTGGAAGCGAATTAACAAGGATAATTAGGAAATCGGCTACCAGCTGTGCGTGATTACTTGTTCACGATCCTATCGAAACCAAGTTATTTGCAAAACTTTTATTATAGAGAAAATTTCTGAAATGTTTCCCTCAAAAAACTATTTGTTTATGACTGAAGAAAGAAAAACAGACATGAACATCTTGGATGACAAGGTGGGGCAGAAAAAATTTAATTATTTTAGAATTAGAAATTATTTGTAATTTTTTGTTCTGGAAATTAACTTCTTTAAGAAAACAAAACACCAATTACATTACTTACAAAGCACATCCTGACAAACTCCTCTGAGTAACCCCCTAGAAGAAGTGGAAGACTCTGAAGCACTGCAGTGCGAAAAAGTGTAACATTAGATGACTATGAAAAAGGAGAGAAAAATAGACAAGTTATAGGTCAAATATATCAATTATATGCAAATCATGATTCAAAGATGACATCATAATTCCTCCAACGGTATTTCTTTATTTTCAGTGTTGCTCTCTTATTCTTATTATCTCGCTTATTTGCACTTTTGACATTTCAATCAAAAAAACTAAAACACAGTTGTAACAAATAAAATGAGTAGTAAAGACCCCAAAGTATCAAAAGGATATCAAAAGTTAAAAGAAAAAAAATGAACAATTCAGATTCAGTGTACAAACAGGTTTCTGAAATTAAATTTCAAATCCTCAAGATCAATTTTCAGTTTGATTTGAGTTCAAAGTCAAAGTTCAGTTTCAGATACCAAATCATAGTTCTCAATGTCCAGTTCAATAATAAAAAATAACAAAAAAAAGTAAAGAAATGTTCTTCAAGAGTGAAACTTCCGTCCACAACAAATGGAAGAATGGAGAAAATGGTTGATCCAGGCAAAATCCAGGCAGCAACACACAAAAAAAAAAATTAATAAATTCAAATATAGTTCTTCACTTTAATTTCACCGTTTCCAGGCACACGAGGATAGGATGGCTCGCCAGTCCAAACTGGAACATGGGTACTCAGCAAGGACAGTAATCAAGATCAAGAAAAAAAGCAACGAAAGAAAACCCAGCCTTGAAACAACAAAGCCAAAATTTTAACATTAGTTTCAGTTGTTCAAATAAATAATTTCAAGTTCAAATAAATTGTCTGTTTCAAAATTATTTGCACGTTCCTGAAATAATGTATGCTAATCACCATGTGCTCAATTACAACACTGGGGTCTATGCACACTGTTAGCAAGGCTAGCACCACATTAACTTTTCAAAATGTAAAACACTTTTCAAACATTTAAACATTGATATTATATACACTAACAAATCACACGTCAACCTATTTTAAAGCTTTTAGACATGTATATCACTTTGAAAGTTTACATCAAAGTTTTTCCATTTTTACTCACAAAATCTGAATTCAAAATAACAAAATACATCTCATAAAGGAATCGGTACTCACCAAGAAGAAATATAAATGAGAAGAAAAGAGAATATGAAATGGTTTCTCCCAGGAAACTAATATTAATCACGGCCTGTGTTATCTGTCTTTTATCACATATCTTCCTGATTTTGTCAAATGCACTTATACTCGTACATTAGCTTTGAGAATCAATATATCAGAAATCTGTTTTAACTTGTAGATAATCAAATATTAACTCTCTAATTATATATTCTCAGTGCATTTGTGCCACTGAGTCCGCTCTCTTTCAAGTTCATTCGCGTTCTGTTTGCTCGTGCGCTTCCAAAAAAGGGGTGGAGCTAACCTCTGCCCTTTCCATTTGAGAATCTTTCGTGAACTTTTTCTTTTTTGTATTATTTATAAAGCCATCTTTATGCATGTTTGTCTTTTTCTAAATTTTATAACAAGAATAATTAGTTAAACATTTTTAAATAAATATTTGTGACCTAGATTAATGATCTGGGTTACACTCTCCCCTCTTGAATGTATGCAGGTCCCTCCGCATGCTTTAACTCAGATGATTTCAACCGGTGAGTAACTTCTTGAAGGATTCGAGTTTTCCAAAGAGGTAGTAATTGCAGTACTTAGTTTAGTTATTCCATCCTTGTTTTCCAATCTGAGAGGATTTCCCAGTTGAGGGTAGTTAAGTCTTTTTGGAGGATCACAGTGTCTTCTTGAACGTCTGAGATCTTCAGTTTCAGTTGCTTCAGTCTGGTTTTCTTGAGACTCTGTGTAAGTGCCACTTTCTCTTTGGGTGCAGCGATTCCTTCTTTTATCTCTCCCACTTAAATTTGCCGATGATCCATGATCCACATCTGACTGATCTTGGTCTGTCATCTGAGCAATTTCTTTTCCAGATTTATTAACTAAGCTTTTCTCAAGAACTTCAATTTCAGGTGGGTCTGATAAGCTGCTCTCTACCGGTTGCTCTGAAGTAGGATAATCGGCCTTCTGCTCATTAGAAGATCCCTCAAGTAAGTTTCCTTTATTAACAGGTTCTTTTTTTTTTTTGAACTTTTATTTTTATTCGTTTTAACAAAACAGAACAAACAGATCACCATAGGCATCACACATAACTATTACATTCTTCTTATACAGTTGTTTTTATTATAGTACAGGTTACACACCAACAGCCCCCTGCCCCACCCCGCCCCGCAAATGGTACTGTATTAGGAGCATAAACCTCGACTAAGGTTCCTTCAAGTCCATATGATTCAGTTCCATAAAATCACACTCATTGCAAAGCATTTCCTAGCAAATTATTTATTATATTTCCTTATATGCAAACTATTTTGACCAATTTTTATAAAATTTATCCATGCTTAATCTCAAGGAGAAAGTGAGTTTCTCCATTTCAAACATATTATCCACTATTGCTATCCACT
>JAUCMU010000112.1:0-12804 GCA_032275025.1 Enteromius treurensis | reverse complement strand
TGGCAGGTCATCTGCAACACCGCGAGACCCCTCTGATTTCAGCATTCTCAGGCTGATCGGATTTTATGTAGCCAAAAAGATTTAATTCAATTAAATTTCTTTTAACTCATTTTTCCAAACCTTACAGTGGCATCCATTTTTTCTACAAACCACTGTATGGTTCCTCCTCCCCAGCCATCCCCAACATCCAAACTCATCTTACAGTATAATCAAGGGCATCCAAAGAGCAAACCCCACCGGACTAGACACTAGACTTCCAATTATCTTGGAAAACCTAACCACCTGCATTTCCAGCCTCCGCAGAGGCTATATCTCTCCCCTTATCGCCTGCACCTTAGACGCTATGTTTACCGTAGCATTCTTCGGATTTCTTATATGCTAAGAATTTGCCATTAATTCCCCGTTCAACCCAGCCATTCACCCTGCCATCTCCGAGCTATCCATTCTCAATAGAGATCAGACTCTAAGAACTTTTTTTAGCTTTCAGAAGCTTGTTTCTCATCCCATTATTTCAGAATCGGAGCAGCTACTTCAGCTGCTGAAAGAAGCCTCGTCCCCTATCAAATCCAAATCCTCGGCCTATGGTCCTCAAAAGCCTATAAGAAATACATCCGATCAGAGCCGGCTTACTTACGCCAAGCTATGCTAACCCTCTCCCGCCCTGCTCCACCACAGGCCGTCCCGCCTTTCCAGAAGCCCTCGCCCCTCACCAACAATGATTAAAAAAAATAAAAAATATAAAAATCCCACCTCCGCAGAGGTTCCCTCCTCTGCAGGGGTTTCAATCCCAGCCCCAGTAGACGATTCCTCCTCCCGCGGGGTCTTTCCTCCTCTATCCCACCTCGCTGAGGTTGCCATCCTCAGCGAAGGTTTCTTAACCCGCCTCCCTAGAGGCTTCCCTCCCACTTATCTCACCCCTTTCAGACCATGCTCCAGCTACCACCACCGACCACCATCCCTACTCCACCTAAGCCTTTCATTCTCTTTTTTCAAAGCCCCTCGCCGATCACAGCCTTCCCCTCGCCCCAAATTCCATGCATATATAATTTCTTGAATTACTAATTACCATCTCTTGTTTTTCAGGTTCCAGCCAATCCAAATCCCGATCGACCTCGCCCTCCACCATTCCAAAAAAAAACAAAAAAAAAACAGCACCCTCATTCTTTGTCGCTTTTTGGGGGGCTCGCTTCAGGCTGCTGTCTTTCAAAGTTTCTTTGGGGGGCACGCAGGGCACGAGCCGGACACCGAGCCCTGCTCTCGCTAGGGTTCAAATCACTAGGGCTCGCCGTCCTGTCGGCTCGCCCCCCCGGACAGCACGGCAAAACCTTTACTTGCTTATTTTGATATGAGGAAGTGCGAAATCGTGAAGGGACAATTTTGTACAAAATCTAGTTTTAGGAGAAGCGTAATGATAATTAAACACACCTGGCATTTCATTATCTAATCAATTAACCCATCTCACCTGCCCAATCAAACCATTCCGCCCACTATAAATAAACCCCCTTTTTCGCTATTCCGTATCTCATCCTTCGTGCATCCCACCTCCTCCTTTTCTCCTCCTCTCTTGCGCCTTCCCTCAGAGAGGGGCACGAGGGGCACGTGCCGGATGCCGAGCCCTTCCCCTGTTTTCTCGGCTCGCCCCCTGGACAGCACGCCAAATCTTCTTTACTTGCTTATTTTGTGAGGAAGCCCGAACTTGTGAAGTTCATGTTCCTTTTTTTTATTTTTTTTTATTGCATTGTAATCAGCTTAAAGTGTGATTCTACAACAAGTCCATTTTCTTGTTTACACAGATACTGAAACTTTGAAAGTTATTGACAGCACCTAAAATTGTAATTATGCCTTCATCTTTTTTTTTTCTTTTTACATGTGAACATTCATTACATTGTATGCTTCAGAAATGTGATGCCAAATCAGGGAAGAGTGTATTTTTTTCTGAGAGGGTTAATCCACCCTGAAATGAAAATGTTGTCATTGATCACTTACCCCCATATTGTTCTAAACCCGCAAAATCTTTTGTTGCATTGACGCAAAACAATTTCCACTGTCAAGGTGCGAACATTTTTTAAAGACGTCGTCTGAACACTCCATCTGCCATCAGTGGTTCAACTGTAATAGTATGAACCTATGAGGATACTGTGTATATGCAAAAAAAAAAAAAAAAAAAACAACAAACAATAACGACTTTAGCACCATTTTGGACAGTATCCGGTGGACATAACATATGCAGTTGTGTACAAATATGAGCATAAATACATGTACAATATGTATCTTTCCATTGTGTCTAACGCAGAACTGCGTACATTATGTACATCCACTAGATGCTTTCTAAAATGGTGCTACAGTGATGTTGCATGCCGAATCGTTGAATATAGTTGTCATATTGGTTTTCTTTTTCGTACAAACAGTATTCCTGTAGCTTCATAATTGTCACGAAAGAGACGGGAGGCGTGCGGATCCATATGCAGACTTTATTCAACACACACACAGTACAAGCAAGCAGGGTCTTGGGACAGCAAACAGGAACATCAGAGGCAAAGACAATAGAATAATCCAAGATAAGTGGCCATGGCAAACCAGGCTAGGGGGTGGAGGAACAGATGAGTGACCATGGCGACAGACAAGGAGGGTGGAGACACAAGTTCATAATAAAGATCCAGGGAAAGAAACACAGACAAACACACATGGAAATACACGTGGAGCTGGAGTGCCATCCAGTGGATCCTGCTGGCACTTCCAGCTGAACTGTGACACACACGGCTTGCAGACGCTCCTAATATTGATGCCGGCGGGGATGCCCACCAGGGTGGGGCAGATGGCAGAGATGCCCCCCCTGGATGGAGCAGACACCAGAGACGCCCACCTTATCTTGGATTTATGTGTATTTAAGGACTCGCTGTGTGTTCACTAGTCGCTGATCATTGTGGGATTTACCCCTTTGTAAGCCTTCCGTGTTTCCTGTGTTCTTCATTCTGTTCCTCGCTCTCGAGCCAGCCTGCCCCAGACTCTCGCTCTTGCTCTACCCCTTGGATTACCGTTCCTGATCGCCGACGCCTCGCTACGGGATTATAATAAAATAAGTTTGCATTTGGATCCGCACGTCTCCACTCTGTTATTTCTATAAGTACTTTTACTTTTACTTGAGTACAGTTTTTGGGTACTCTACCCAACTCTGCGAATTATCATGAAATTAATTAAGTTATGGTACTGAATTCCTTCTCTTTCAAGACATTGCTGTTGATTTAACTGGGATATGCTGTTTAAAATTAAAACAGAAAGTTAAGATTAAAGTCCTTTTGTGTTTTGTGTTTATCATGTGCAAAATATTCAACTTCAGTATTTCATAGGACCAAATCACCACTTTAGTTGAGGGGCCACGCACATATTGAAACTAATGCTTAGTTATTGATGACTACTGTATTTGGTTGTCAACATAATTTACAATCTGTGCTGTGATTGGCCAATGTTTGGGTCTGGTTACCACTTAAGTTAAAGGCCACACACACGATGAAGTTATGGGAAACTAATGCTTAGTTAATGATGATTACTAGATTTTGATTTCAACAGAATTCACAAGATATGTGCTGAGATTGGCCAGTGTTGGGATGTGTTCATTTACCTGGAGGGCTATATGAACAGGCTTTAAAAAACAACAACAACACAAAACAGTAGTTCTCACAATAATTGAAAGACTGTTCTAGACTGTATGCATGAATGAGGTAATGTGGATTTTTGTAAATTCATTTAGTAATTCAAGTAGTTTTATCTGCACAAAATAATGCTTTTTTATGCACAAATTCATAACAATTTATGTACTACAGATTTATCCAAAGATAATATATAGATACTAAATACTTTTCGTTCTTTCTCTTTCTTGTGAACAAAGAAACATCATGATCATGCGTAATAAATCATAAATCAAGATGATGTATATCTTAGTTAATGTCTTAATTGATGTGTAGTTCATCTATGGAGTCATGAATAAAAGACTCTGAACTCATGTTAGTTCCTGAGATATGACTGCATGAATTAAGGCATAATTCATGCATTAATTTATGCATGGATTCATAGTAATTCATGTACCCTTACCGCAAAGTGTTAGCGAAAAGATTAAGTCAATGTTTACCTAGGTCTTCACTGTATGATTAGCTCACTATCTGACAAATGTGCAGGTTCGATTCGTTAGTTCATTATGTGACAGCCCCATAAGCTCAACCAATGCAGTGTATTAATCTCTGCATAAATCTCTGCAATGATTCAGCTCAAAAATGATGATTACATTAAACAAACGATCACGCATTGCATGGTGTCATTTACCCCTACTAGAGGGCGCACTTTACTGTTAACTTAGATCTCTGATGTTGAATGAACTCAAAAATAATAGTTAGCTAAACTTGTTGGCACATTTTGAGTACCAGGTACTTTCCATTATAAGTTATAGTATTTGGGTTTACAGTGTGGGATTATGATTATCAGATGGGGTACTGGAACTAGCTGAAAGGAATCAGGAAGCAGCACCACAATGCAAATGTGGATTTTTTGCAGCAAGGACAGTGTTTGAATGAGATCTGGGAGAATCACTGTTTAATGAACTGTTGATAAATGTGAAATGAATGATTCCAAACATCATTTCTGACTGAGGAGAGCCATATCCATACCCAAAGATCACTAAGCCATGCCAGGTGAGCCATGTCTGCTTTGGAACTAAGGTTTGACCATGTCTGCAGAAGATGAGGAGCCATACTATGGGATAATAACTGACTGATTTATTCTAGGTGCAGGGAGATTTATGCTTTTCATTGCCATTGCAGGTGCCAAGAAAACCATGTGGTGGCTTCAACTTGGCAAGCATTGATTTGAAAACAATGAATCTATAATGATTACAGTCACTGCTGTTCCTTTACAACCCACTGTTTTGGATGTTTTGTACCCACTGTTGTCAGTGCAGTCTCTGCATTTTATTATGTATTGACTTGATTTTCTGGTTGACTTGTTCAGTATACCATTTTATTTCTTATCTATGTATGCAGCTGAATATAAAAAGAAGCCATCTGGGGCTTTTGCCAAGATTTCTGCAGATCAGAATGTTTTCACAAGAGAAGTTTTAAAGATAGTCTTTCTGGTTTTTACCAAGTACTTCAGTCATTTGTATTAAACGGACACAATTTTATTTATATAAATCATGTTACTGTAATATATTTAATTTCCTTGTGTAAAAGACCATGAGATTTTAAGGGTGCTTTCCTAGTCAAGACCCTGTCCTAATGGTGAGTTTTGTTGAATCAGTGTGCTGCTCATGTTTTTGGGAACAGTGTGGCAATGATAGTTATGTTTCCTGGCATTCTAGGCATTGGAAAAAACAACCTCACATAAGCTTTGATGACTCTCCCTTCAGGTTTGTGACACGCTTCATCGAGTTGGATGGCTTGACATGTCTTCTGAATTTCCTGAAGAGCATGGACTAT
Organism: Enteromius treurensis; assembly: GCA_032275025.1. NCBI lineage: Eukaryota > Metazoa > Chordata > Actinopteri > Cypriniformes > Cyprinidae > Enteromius > Enteromius treurensis. Next base: position 7,339 of record JAUCMU010000112.1, on the reverse strand, counting down.
GAAACCTCAGAGAGCCGCATTCATACATCCATTATAGGCTGCATCAAAGCCTTGATGAACAACTCCCAGGGCCGTGCCCATGTACTGGCCCACCCCCAGAGCATTAACACTATCTCACAAAGCCTTCGCCAGGACAACATCAAGACCAAAGTGGCTGTGTTGGAGATCCTTGGTGCTGTTTGCTTAGTGCCTGATGGACATAAGAAAGTATTGCAGGCAATGGTGCACTACCAGAAGTATGCTGCAGAGAGGACTCGCTTCCAGGTAAAATTGCTTTTTAAAAAGGGTTTCGTAACAGCAGGAAAGGAATTGAGCACATTTCAACACAAACCATTTTATTTGGGGGTGATACAATAATATGGGTAATTCTATTCTATAATCTGACAGGATGTGTTCAATTGCTGAGTGGTAAACAGTCTGCTATTAGACTAATGAACAGTATTACTGTGTGGAAGGGTTGGATTATTCAGTTAAGTTAACATTGGCATTTTAGGTCATATTCTTGCGTTTAACATTTTATTGGAGTACTCAAAAACATGTATTATGGGTATTTTCTCAGATTCTTACACCTTATTACAGTAACTACTAAAATAAAATCACTCCTTTTGTGGCTTATTGTTATTAATGCATTTTCTAGTATTTCTTAAAATACTAGAAAATAAAAAAGTAAGAAATTGAACAGTTTAAAAAAAGTACTTTACAGTGATCATCAGTCATACTTTTCACATTATACATCAGCTTATGAGTTGCCTGGCTATCTGCTATCTACTATCTACAAAAGCACAATTCTAAACACCACGGAATCATTCACACATATCAAATATCTCTCTTTACTTGAAGTACACATAAAAACAAAACTTTACAATGCTTGCATTAAACATGTATTTGTAACATGTTAAATCAATATGTTGAATTGTATTTAATTAGATATCTATGTATTTTTTTCTCAGTCTCTTTTGAACGAACTGGACAGAAGCACAGGACACTACAGAGATGAAGTAAATCTGAAGACAGCCATTATGTCATTTATAAACGCTGTGCTGAATGCTGGGGTTGGAGAGGTAAGCTAAATCACTTAAAACTTAAAATTTCAAAATGTATTATATATATATATGTATAATTTATAAACATTAACATTTTTATTTTCTTTGTTTCTCTCAAAGGACAGTTTAGAGTTTCGCCTTCATCTTAGGTATGAGTTTCTGATGTTGGGAATTCAGCCAGTCATCGAGAAGCTGAGAGCACATGATAATGCCACACTCGACAGGTACAGAACAACAGTTAAAATGATGCTCATTTTCCACCTGACAATCAGTAACAATGCATTGTATGGTTGATTTTAATAGAAATGTTTGTTTGTTTCAGACATCTGGACTTTTTTGAGATGGTGCGGAATGAGGATGAGTTAGAATTAGCCAAAGGCTTTGACATTGTAAGATCTTTTGTGAGCAAATGCCTATTTTCATGTCATGTTCTTAAATTTACAAAAAACGTATTGTGTGCAGAACAGCTTGGTATTACCCGACTTGTTTATAAGGCTGGCTTCATGTGGGTCCTAACTGGAAAAAAATTAATGAACGTTTCTGTCCAGACACACGTGGACACCAAGAGTGCTGGGCAGATGTTTGAGATGATCAAGAAGAAACTGAGCAACACAGATGCCTATCCACACCTTCTATCTATCTTACAGCACTGCCTACAAATGCCATGTGGGGATCACAACTCTTCTATTTGACCCATTAAAATTATCCCTTTTATTTTTCTTAATAATTTGTGTTTGTAATACTCTTTGTGCTTGGAGTATGCTTTCTTTGTAGGCAGTTTGCATCTGTGCCTACTATATATGTTTGTGTTTTGTATAATTTCCTTATAATTAGAATCCCTGCATTCTGCAGCTAATCATGTGTTGGTACAGGATCAGATTGTAAAACTGTATCACTATGATAGATGCTTGGGACTAAATAATTATCATTTTCATATGATATTTACATGATCCAAGAATACCATTTTAATATCATGTTGCATGTCCAGAAAAGCATGCCATTACCATGACATCATATCCCAAAAAAGCTTGTTTATGACTTTGTCAAATGTTTTCAGATAAACGTGGTGCAGGCAGTATACAGCAATGGCAACTTTTAGACCGCATCCTTCAGCAAATTGTTCTTCAAGATGAGAAGGGAGAAAATCCAGATGCTTCACCCCTGGATAATTTCAACGTTAAGAACATCATTAGAATGTAAGTAAAAGCAAAAATGCTTTCAGTTCAAAACACATTTTATACCAGAAAATGTTCTAATAACAATTCTGCTCATGAAACGTTAACTTTAAGTTAGAGTAGTAATATTTTTGAATCCAAAAAAGCCATGATAATTTCCTAGATTATCTTTAGTTCTTTTGAAGATCAAATCTCACCACCCACTGTAAATTGTTTTGTGCTCAATGAACTACAAACCTATATTGTGGCACACTGCTGGGTTCTGGTACTGTTAACGTGCAAGAAAATGACCCACAATGGTGTGAATACATCATGAAGTTGTGGTCAAAAGGGAAACTGGTATCAGCACAGTTGCTTAACAGTTTTCTGTGCAGGAAAAAACACTTTTCCTTGGGTCATTTATCACCTCAGCTGTGCTTCCACAATCATTCACCCATTTTTCCACACCTCTGTTAATTCATTCTACCACTACCTGGATTCTTTGCTATTTTCTTGCTATGTTTTCTCGTTGCTTAGTATTTCTTCGTCCTCAGATTTGCTGGTTATCAATTTATTTGCTTTTTGCATTCTTTGTCTCACTTTCAGTCCAGATACATTTTTATGGACATCCATGTGCTCTATTTTCACCAGTGTGCCACTGCTAGAAGTGTTTAAGGTGGCACTAAAAAGTGTAAGCACAACGAAACCTGCTACTAGAAAACATATTTTTGTCTACTCATGCTTATCCATAATGTCTAACTTTTCCAGCTGCAAAAAAAATGCGTTAGTGGAACAGGGTACTTCTTGCATTTAAAGCGTCTTTGCAACAGATAAAATAATGGAATTTTTATTCCGTGTTGGCTTGTTGCTGGCAATTTATTGTGTTACCCCAATAATGTCTGCCTATAAAGAATCAAACATGGCTTTTAAAATTAAATGTTGTTTTTTTTTAAATATAGTGCACATAGTTCCTCCACATTATGTTAACAGTTTGTGTTGGAACTGTATCTTTATCCTCTTTTCCTGTTTTCTTATTAGTCATATGTCTTTCTGTCCTGTCAGTAAATGTCACTTTACCTGTATTTCAATTTCCTCTTTCTGCAGCTATGGAAAGCAACGCATGACAAGGTGTCACTTTAGATTTCTTTACTAGATCCTCCTCACTTAAACCTCAAACAGCATCCACAACCAGTCTAAACTAACACCTTTTATTAAAAAAAGAAAAGGTTATCTTTAAGTTATAAATAATAAAAGCTATTACTGTAATATGTTATTAAGGAAATCTTCCCCAACTGAATGTCATTGCTTTGGTTTAACAGTGGTCCCTTTGGTTTAAAGACACCATGAATTGGCTTGGGCATCAAGTTTTCTTTTGTATGTTGCATCTGTTTCACAACCAGACTACAATCCACATAGCAAACCCATAGTTAATAGCTTGGATGAGACTAGTGAAGGCAACTTCAAAATGAATACGTTCTTCCCATTTGCTTTGTAATCAGTTAATGTTTTAGAAAATAAACTAATGCCATAATTTGGCCATTCTTATTACTATTTGAGAAAGGGTAGTATTTATAATTAAGAGTGACCTTTTCGAGAGTATTTTATTGGACAAAAAGTATATACACCTCTGTGAACAAGAAGATTTGTGTTGTCTTTAATGTTGGCTTTTGTTTTTGGTAACAGTTGACAAATAACAAACAGTAATGTAATTGACTGAGGTAAGTATAGAAAATAGGGCAAAATGTATTTTATAACCCTGTGCAATTGAGTGCAGCTTAATGAGACTCCTTTCCGTCTACAGGCTTATCAATGAGAATGAAGTCAAACAGTGGCGAGACCAAGCAGAAAAGTACAAAAAAGGTACGAGCGTTTTAGATAGCTGAGCCTGGGTGAACTTATGTCATGATAATGCCCATGTGTTTTTTAGAGCATGTAGAGCTGATGGCTCGGCTGGAAAGGAAAGAAAGAGAGTGTGAGACAAAGACACAAGAGAAGGATGATATGATGAAGACACTCAATAAGATGAAGGACAAACTGCAGAAAGAAGGAGTGGAGTTGCGCTCTGCCAGGGAGCAAGTTTTAGACCTGTCCTCCCGCATAAACAACATTTCAGTGAGTTCACCATTTGTTAACTTCCTGTGTGCTGCAGTTGTATGATATACTTTGGATATCAGGAAGTAGCACGATAATAATGTTGGACTACTGTGTTGATTTTTAATTGTGTTGTTTAGTAAGAGATGCTTGAGGAGAAGCAGTTTTGGTTGAGCATTACTTATATGTGTTGATCTATACATTGCAGTAAATTTGTCTAACATTAATTATGCAAATAATTTGATCTTTTTCACTTTAAGAATGGTGGAGTGCATTTACCTGTTCCCCCTCTGCTTCCTGGGAGCCCAAAAGCTCTGCCTCCTCCACCTATGATGATGGATAACTTCCCTCTTCCTCCTCCACCTATTGCTTTTTCCAGCCCACCGCCCCCACCTCCCCCGGGGGGGCCCCCACCCCCACCCCCACCTGGGGCCCCACCCATCTTTTCTGGGGTTCCGCCTCCACCTGGACCTGCTTCTATAATCTCCTCAACCAGCCCACACACAAAGAGCATCCCACAACCTTCACAACCACTAAAATCCTTTAACTGGTCCAAACTGGGAGAGGTGAGTCAATTTTAATTTCATTTATTTATTTGGTAGTAGCCACAGTATTAAACTCCATCAGTTACAAAGTTATACTGAGTTTACTGAGATTAGGTTATTTATTTATTTAATTTTTTTTCTGGGACTAACCCTTAATTATTGTAATCTTTCCTGATTTTCACACTTTTTAGAACAAGATCACTGGTACCATCTGGTATGAGATTGATGACAGAAGGGCCTTTAAAGTTCTTGACCTAAAGGACATTGAGAAGATGTTTTCAGCTTACCAGAGGCAGCAAGTATGGAAATGAGCTGTGCTTAAATACCATCTTCTGAAATAACAGCTGAACTGACATTTTTATCTATTTTAATGAAATGTATGTGTGTGTTGGGTGGGGGAGGGGGTTGCTGAATAAACTCTAAATGAAGGTCCCAATGGGTAAACAAACTTATAAATAATACACAATGAATGTTAAAATGTGGAAAGTTTTCTGTGAAGAGTAGGTTTAGGTGTACAGTAGGTTGATAAAAATGATAGAATAAGTTTGTATATAAAAAAACATATTACTGTATGTCTATGGACAGTCCCCACAAGTATTGTAAACCAGACTTGTGAGTGTGGGTGTGTGAACCTCAGGCTTTACAGCAGTGGCTAACGCAACTGTTCTTTACTAAATAGCTTGTAATAAATGCTTTTGTGCTTCAAGCATGAAGTAGTATTTTAATGGATTTACAGCAGAAATGCTGCAGATATGCTCCCAGGCCCAATATCAGCAAAAATATATATCTGGCTGAGTCTTCTGCTTTAGTTCTGCTGCTTGAGTTGTTAAGTTTTGCATGTCTTCCAATGTTTCTTGTTTTTTTTCTCTGCTGCTGTACCACTGACTGGCCAGGAGCTGCTCACTAACCAATCCTTTAAGCAGGTGAGCGATTAGTCCAATTAAGCTAGTTTACTGCCAGAACAGGTTCAGAAATTAATATTTTTATTAAGCGGCAATAGTTGCTGTTTTGTATCTGGGATGTCTTTTATGTAAAATGCTTCAGGATGAGAGAATTTAAGAGAGTGGAGAATTCAGTCTTATACTGGCCAATGCATTCATAAGCTCAACAGAAATGTGTGTCATTGGCTATAATGTTCATTGTTGCAGGGAAAAAAACACACACACACACACACACACACACACACATACATAAAAATCTGATGCAAAATAAACAAATTTAGATGTAATGCAGCAATCAACACTTTTCATTTATTGATTTATTTTATTTGATGTTTTTGACCCCTTTTCTTGAATTTGGAGAGCCTTTTTGAATGAATTTGTTGCATTTTTGCCCCACGCAATTAAAAAAAAATTGCTATTTTGGCCACTGTAAACAAAGGAAATCTTAATTAATTTGCCAGATGATGGAAAAGTCTGAACTAAAAATCTTAAAGGAATAGTTGATCCACAATTGGAAACGTCATAGTTTTTCTCACCCCCATGTTGTTCTCTAGGTGACTTGTGACTTAGACAAAACAAAATGAAATGTTAAAGAGTTTAGCTCCTTTTCGGTACAATTATGATGAATAGAATCTGGTTTTGTCAATATCCAAAAAATTACAAAGAAGGACTGTAAAAGTATGTATATGAATTTATGACATATTGGGATATAGTAATACCCTATTCATTTTCTTGACACCCCTGATCACTGCATAATTTTGATGTATGTAAAGGAGCAAGTTTAGAGAAGCATGGGGTTAAAATGACAATGGAATTTTTGTATTGGAGAGTACTATTCCTTTAAGTGTTTTAGAGATCTAGTTTTCACATCTAGCCTCATCTTGCAGTAGTAGAATTATCTTTCTTCTCAAAAGCCTGGAGTAAATAAGTAAAAAAAATTTAAAGAATCTGCTAAACTACTGTGATAGAACAGTAATTGGCTGAAATACTGTAATTATCACAAATGTGTCTGACTACTGAACAACAAATGACTAAAACCTAGGCATGTTGTGGAAAATAATGACCTTTCACCTATACCACATTCTTCATGTTAGTGCTCCGAGAGAGCTTCAGGGGTGTGTAAGAAGTTTGCTTTCTTTGGACCACCGTTTAGTTACATGACCCTTGTAAGCTCATCGAACATTCACAGCACAGGAAATGGTCTGGACCTATAAATAGACGACTGTTCACGATGAAATACTGTAGCCAAGCTTGTTTTGAGCATCTGTGGTGTTTCAGCTGCATGATTATTTTTGACACACTGTTCTGATTACTGTCCTTTCGAGAGATATATAGAAAGTTAGGAAAATATTGTATGATTTGTTTTCACTGACTCCATTCAGTTTAGAACAACTGCATTCATTTTTTATTCAAAACAGAATTGAAATCATTGTCCTAGTCCTTTGGTTGATTCATTTCAAGAGTTTGCGCTTTCTCAATAATGGTAGCAAAAGAAAAGCAGGTTTGGCGTGCTGTCGGGGGCGAGCCGGGGGTTCGGAGAACCTCGAGCCCTAGTAACGATAGCC
>JAUCMU010000111.1:309506-329322 GCA_032275025.1 Enteromius treurensis | reverse complement strand
TGATCATTAGCTGATTGCTAACAGCTGGGTTGCGTTTCGATCGCGCTTTCTCTCGAAATTGGTTAAAACTACATTTAAAAAATGTCAACCTTTGCCTAAATACAAGCCAAAGCACAATCCCACATTATAAGTTAACTTTTGATATCTGTAAATTCAAAATTTTAATTACCAAAAACATTATACTCATTTCACTTTTTAATTAAAAAGTAAACAAATTGAAAATGTTGTCCTTTTATGCAGAAAGAAACAGGATCAATGGATGACCTTTATCTGAGCTCACGCAAAGTCAAAGAGCTGTCTGTTATTGATGGACGGAGGGCCCAAAACTGTGTCATCCTGCTTTCCAAGTATGTACTTTGTTAGCATTGTTAGCTTTTGTGAACTTGTGATTTTTTATTGTAGGCTATGTACAGTATTACCTGGTCACAACTTATTTTAGCTACATCTGAATTCTTATGGAGAGACAGATTTGACTTGATCACCTTAAAGTCACCTTGAAATCAATTATTATTGGAATAGTGTTTATTATAAAGTTTTATTTGGACTCTATATTTTATTCATGTACCCTCATAATGGAGAAACAATTCTGGAGCCACATACTTTAGTAACTTAATGAGGCCAGGAAAGTGTTCTTTGATGTGGCCTGATTATAATTGATCAGTTCTAAGGGGAGAAAACATTGAGTGATGTCAAAGACCATAACTAACCTCTCGTGTCATGAAGAACAGTTCGGCATACTACTGGTGTTTCTACTTTCTTGTTAGTAAATATTAACAGTTTACATCATTTCTGTCCATGTAGGTTAAAAATGAGCAATGAGGAGATAAAGAGAGCCATTCTGGAGATGGATGAGAGGGAAGAGCTGGCTAAAGACATGTTAGAGCAGGTGAGGGTTTTTAATTAGTATTTCAATTTTCTACAAGTAAACACTATCTATGTGTACATGTTTTGTACATTCACAGCTGCTGAAGTTTGTTCCTGAGAAAAGTGATATTGACCTTCTGGAAGAACACAAACATGAGCTTGAGCGTATGGCCCGGGCCGACCGCTTCCTGTTTGAGATGAGCAGGTACTGCGAAATAATTGAATCATTTGATAAGTAAGCACAATGATGTATGACTTTAGAAATGAAAACTCATACTTTGGATGAGTGACAAATAATACTATTGAAAGATCAGAAGAATTCAGAATGGAGCACAGATTTTATATTTGAGATATTTTCGATGAAAACCAGGAGGCTTGTGACTATCCCATTGACCTCCAATTCTGTCAAGGTCCAGAAAAGTAGGATAGACATTGTCAGAATAGTCCTCTGCCATCAGTGATTCAACCGTAAAATTATAAAGTGGTGAGAACATTTTTGTATGCAAATAAAATAAAAATAATGACTTCGTCACCGTAGGGCCGTTTTGGAGTCATTTATTTGGCAGTCAAACGTTGACACAAGTCTCAAGCCTATTACTATTCGTAATTAATATGATTGTAAGTAATCTTAGGTTGAAGGTTTTGGTTCAAGGTCTGTGGTTATAGTTACTAGAAGCACATACAGTACATTTAAAATAAAGTGCTTAGTGCTAACTTTTTTTTCAAGAGATTCTTAATGTAATTAAAATAAAATTGTTTTATTTTGTTTTATTTTATTATTCACATACATGGGGGCATGTATTCTTACTGTAGTTCAAAAAATAAAATCTATATAATGTAATTTTATGATAATTTGTTTTTATTGTCTGAGTTTTTAAAGCTTATCTTTAAAAGTAATGAAGGAAAATGCCTTCGAGAATACTGAGAATTACAGGGGGGAAAAATATAATTAATCTGTCTATTTTGGGAGGAAATGTGGCATTTCGTAAGATTCAACCCAGTGCCTAAAACTGAATTATTTTGACTTTTTTCTCTCTATTAGAATCGACCACTATCAACAGAGGCTCCAGTCTCTTTTCTTCAAAAAGAAGTTTGCAGAGCGTCTAGCAGAAATAAAACCAAAGGTTGAAGGTTGGTAGATTTAGAAGGAATGCTATTGAAGGGTTTATTTTTTGCAAGTTAACACTGGCTCATACTGAAGTAATAGAGACTAGAAATTGCTGTAGACATGTGATTTGGGAGACGTGGATACTAGAGAATGAGTCAGGGCTGTACGTTTGTGAGTGTGTGTGGCTTTTATACTTGAATTTTTCTCCAATTCACATAAAGAGTTTCCACAGAGGCTGTTTTGGAAAGCTGGCACATGTTGAAAGGGGAGAGTCGTTCTCATGAACGCTGTTTTCTTCAGAGTTTTCAAAAAAAGAGTCTTGCATGTTCTTGCATAGTACTTCAGAAAAACATAAGGCTGCCCAAAACCTGTCCCTGCACATTAATGGTGATTTTAACCTTAGAGGGACGAATGAACCAAAAACAAATGCATTAATGTCAGCATCCACCTAATGCCATTTCCTCTGTGATAACACAGGAAATATTTTGAAAATTGCTCATGCTGCTCTTTTTCATAATGTGATACATAGCCATACATTAGCTTTGTGTGAAGAACAGACTGGAATTTAAAGTCCATTACAGCCTTGCATATCCTCAGAATTATCAGTACATAAAACTGATCTCTAGTATTAACTAATTATTAATATAATTATAAGCCCACCCTTGCACTTTAAATCCTGTCAACAGGAAGGCATTTTGAATGTTTTAACATCCAGGCAAAGGAAGTCTAACTTTGGCTAAGATCCTTTGGGAAAACGCTTTTTTGTGGGAAACTGGCGGCGGGTAAATTGTGGAGAGGCATCAAAGTTTCATACTCTTTCTTGTTTCCACTGGAGCGAACTGCTGCGCTGCAGCTCTATGATGGGAACTGTGAGGTGCAACTGGAGTTAAGACTAGTTCACCACGCTTACAAAAACAGTGAGGTTATCTTTATCAGTATTGCTTAGTAATTTGGACTTTCTGGAAAACATAGGATTTTACACTGGGCTGTGTAATTCACTTGTGTAAAATGGAACTGGGAGAAAGTTACCGTCTGGCAAACATTTTTTTTTACCATTTTTGAATTGATCAGAAGCATATGACAGGGCCGAGGCACAGTTTGCTGCCCTTTTCCACATTTTCTGCACATTCTTGCACATTCTGTGCAGTGGAATTGCATGTGGTAAAATGCTTGAGATGAGTTACAGATAAGTGTGGTAAAAAGAGCTGAAGGTATAATTGGTAGCTAAAAGCACAATCAGATTAGCCAATATATATATAATATATTTAATAATATAATATTAAATATATAATATTAAATCATATATTTCTAATATATATATATATATATATATAACTTTGGAGAATCTGTTGAGCCTGTTTATGAATACTTAATCCAGAAATTATAAACACTTAATATCTTTTTTTTCTATCTTTAGCTATTCTGTCTGCATCATGTGAGGTGATGAGAAGTAAGCGCTTGACACAGGTTCTGGAAGTGGTTTTGGCATTCGGGAACTTCATGAACAAAGGACAGAGGGGCAACGCATATGGTTTCAAAGTGTCCAGCCTAAACAAGATCATAGACACCAAGTCAAGTTTAGACAGGTTAGAGGTCAATTAATAGGTTTTAAGCTTTTTCATCTGAATGCATCAATTTTCAGTCAGTTCATCTTTCCACTGCAACCATTATTTTTTTTGCTTTTTACAGAACTGGTGTAATCTGTCAACTTGATTTATTTTGAGTAAATTTTAGCTCTCACTTAACACATTTTTTTTCTTCTTTTTTTTCCTAATAAAATAATTGCAGTTCTGTTTTAACATAAGCCTTTTACTGTAAATTGCATCAAACCTGTTAAAAATGCAAAGCGTCCATTTATTCTTTAAAGAATTTGTTGATGAATGACATTGAGTTCACATTATGGTATGACGCTAAATGTGGATTAATACAGTAACAATGGTAATTTTTTTTGTAATTTCTTTGCTTTAAACTTAAAGCAATTCAATAATTCTGTATGCATTTTCTACAGGAACATCACCATGTTACATTACCTGATCATGATCTTTGAGAAAAATTACCCTGACATCCTCGGTATTCAACAGGACTTGGCCACTATACCAGAAGCTGCAAAAGTCAAGTGAGACTTGAGACACACACTGCAAACTGTTGAGCATAAATATAGTATGTACTTTTGTTTTTGATAGGCTTATGCCTTTTTATATCTAAGTTGTCTTACTTTTACTCTCACAGTCTGGCTGAGTTGGAGAAGGAAGTGTTCATTATTAGAAGTGGCCTGAAAGCTTTGGAGGCAGTGAGTCATCTATCATTTATCTCTCCAACCTTAATGTTTCAGGGTACCTCTGATGAGAACGCTTTCTGACATTTCACTTTAAGAGTTCTCATATAAGTAGTTTTTACATGCATATAATTTTCTTTCTCACTGTTGCAACACTCTTTGACTGCGGTTTGTCAGCTGTTTTGTTATGTTTCTTTTTGCTAGTAAAGAAGCTTTATACAAAATTGACTTTACTAGTGTTTGTGTTTTGACACTTGCCATAAATATTGTTGCATTCAATTAAACCTCCAAAATCAGTTAATTATAATAAATGTTTGACATAACACATTGTTTTGTATCCAAATAATTCCTTGATAACTAATACGTCTTTGGTTTTTGTCACACTTGTCCTAAAAGAAGTAAAGAAGAAGAAAAAAGGAATAGGAAAAGGAATTTGAATTAGAATAAAAGAAGGTTTATAGTAAAAAAAAAAAAGTAGTAAAATCTGTTTGAATCATAATATTTTCTTACATCAGGAGTTACGATACCAGCAGAGCCGAGCATGTGACTGGGGAGACAAGTTTGTCCCAGTTGTCAGTGACTTCATCACAGTTGCTAGCTTCAGCTTCTCTGAACTCAAGGAACTACTTGCTGAAGCCAAAGATAAGGTAACATCTTAATTTAATCGTTCAGTCCCAATCATTTCCGTTACTTTTTATCCTCCGTTACCCTACCTAATAAAGCTATTGGCACATTAATTTTCATCCCACATTTCAATAGAAAAAGGTTAGCTAGATAAAATTGCACAAAGGTTCCTTGGAAGAGAGAGAAAACAAGTGCCTACGACTGAAAATGTTTTCTCCAGTATGACCTTAGAGTTGTTGTTAAGGGTAGAACAGGGTCTTTGAGTGGTTCACAGTAAAGGGTTGTAGAGTGGAGCTGGGCTTTTATAGATAATCATATAAGCGGAGGAGCCCAGCAGGCCTTCTCGTCCCCCCTTCTTTATTGTTTTGAGCTTTGCCAACCTGATGGCAAAGCCTGACATCTTTAAAGGAAGAAAGAATAAGGAGTGACTGAGAAAAAACGAAAAAGACAGTGAAAAGAGAGGGCTTTGTGTACCCTTCCTGGCTCGGCATGATGACTTAAACATCCCCGGGAATCCCGGCAGCCGATCCTACATTTCTCAGGGTTTTTACTGAAGGGTTTGAGGAGATTTATTTCTTTTGAAATGTGGCTTGGTCTCAGCTCCACCCCCACTATGGTTAGTCCCCAACTCTTAAATACGTGAAAGATATTCAGAATACAGTTGGGATTTGTTCACTTGTGTTTGTGAGTGTGTTAGTGGGCTTTTTCTGTGCTGTTGGTAAGTTTGACTAGGGATATGTTTTGGTCACTAGGCAGACTGACATGATTTTTATCTGGGCTCCACTCCCCAAGAACAGAGCCATCAATTACCCAGTTCACCGTTATCCAAATTATTTACTTAGTAAAGCCATAAAAGTCCAGATAGACTTCACAAGAAATGGCTGACCTTGAAGCTCTACAAGTTATTTGGACTCAAAGGCCTACCTGTGCTTTCCAGACAGATATACCTCTTCCTGTTGCCCTCAATGGGTCAGAATTCCATCTCCTGTAAGTGATTCTGTCATCTGAGGTGGGCCAAAATGAACACATTACAGCTGAGAACAAGGGCAGAGTATTGTCAACACTGAGATGTTTAAGAGAAAGATCTCTCCTCTCATAGCTTGTGCAATAGTTGTTGGTGCTTTCACCACCTAATATTTGAACTAGTGATTTTAAGATTCTTTCCACAGTCTCAGAACTGCATATGCTCTCAAAATTGTAGATCTATGACAAGCTAAAGCTCAGTGCTGGAAAGCTGAATTATTGTTTTGTTGTGTTTTGGAGAAAGATGTTGTAGGGATTGACAATGCACCAAAGATGTAGGATGGTGGAGCCCATAATATGTCTATGAGAGTCAAAAGCTGTCACAGTCTACTCTTTTAAAAACAAAATAATTAACGTTTTAAAAGTGTATTTTAAATAAGTACTTAGTGACTTAGCTGAAAGATGTCTTCTAAATCTCACTACATGACAACATCAACATGATATGCACTGTAACTAGATAGGTGTCAGATAGGTGGAAACTAGATAAGTGTCAGACACTCGATAAGGTTTGTCCATAGAAAGAAAGAAAGAAAGTGGTCTGAAAAGTCACTCAATCTAGGGACAAAGTCACTAAGTTGCAACACTGGCTACCCTCTACAAAACTACCCTCTCAAGGGTGGGACACAATGAAATCTTCCAAGATATGGGTTGACCAGTGTGTTGCATTTGTTTTGTCAATCAAGAATTTCCACTCATTTGTATTTCTTTGTTGCTTCTTAGCCTAATCCACACTCATCTCCATTATCACTCTCCTATATTTCCTCTTCAATGCAGTTTTCTGAGTCTCTCAAGCATTTTGGAGAGGAGGAAGGTTGCATGCAACCGGATGAGTTTTTTGGAATATTTGACATGTTCCTGCAGTCGTTCAGCGAGGCCCGGCACGACCTGGAGAGCATGCAGCGACGCAAAGAGGAGGAAGAGAGGAGAATGTGCATGGAGGCCATGGTACATCTTTTCCTAAAACAGAAATGCACACAGAACACTCAACAGATCAACAGATAGTGTTAAACTTTTGAACAATTTCTCACTTGTTTGGATGTTGTTCAATTTTTGTGGTTTCTATTGATTAACCTCTGGTTTTCTTGAACTGTATCAACCTTGTTGCATGGGTTGTTTTTTTGTTGTTGTTTTTTTTACTCAAAAAGAGGACCGTGTTTCCTTTAAACTGAATCCAGGAATCAGACTATGAATGATTGGTTCCCACTTCCAATGCATACAGTCAACATGATGTGACCAGTGGTGACCAATGGAAATGCACACTCAACACATTATCTAATAAATCATAATTATTAGGAGATGAAAATAAACAGCTTTGTCACTTTGTACATGAAATGCATTTCAAAAAGCAAATTCTCACTTGTGCTGTTCTTATGTTAAAGTTTGAAGGACCTTGAGGGAAAACATTCCATAAGTGATGACGTTTGTGATTTAGTTGACGAGCCTTGCAGTAATTTGTAGCAGGACCACAAATGCACTCGCTGTAATAACTCATGAGACTCATATAATATATGTTTATATTTATAGATTTATTTTTTTTGCATTTTTAACAGGTTTGATGCAATTTACAGTAAAGTCTTATGTTAAAACAGAACTGCAATTATTTTATTAGGAAAAATAAATAAATAAATAGAGTTGACAGATTACACCAATTCTGTAAATAGCAAAAAAAAAATGGTTGCAGCGGAAAGATGAACTGACTGAAAATTGATGCATTCAGATGAACAAGCTTAAAACCTATCAATTGACCTCTAACCTGTCTAAACTTGACTTGGTGTCTATGATCTTGTTTATTTTTGATGCTGCTACTCTGTATGGCTGTTTTAAACGTAAGCCTAAATCTTTGTTCATTTATCTATCCCAGCTGAAGGACCAGCGGGAGCGAGAAAGACGAGCAAAGAAAAGCACTGGAGGCAGTGTGTCAGAGGAGGTGGGGGAGTTTGATGATCTCGTATCGGCACTTCGCTCAGGTGAAGTCTTCGACAAGGACTCTAAACTGAAACGCAACCGTAAACGCTCTGTCAACCAGCTGGCAGATTGTGGGGGTCGTGAAAGACCAGTCACGAAGGTGAACTATTGACCTCAGTGAATACATTCAGGAGTTTGGATTTTTATATTTTCAGACTGACAGGGAACTCTCTTCAAATGCCATACACTGCCCTCTATTTTCTTTTTTGCTCAGACCAGTAATAACTGACTAGCTCAAAGATGGACAGGCTCACTGTAAGATGGTCTGGTTTATCCACAGACGTGAAGGATGCCCTGCAGTCTCACTCTCTTCTTGTTTCTGCTTGTTTCTCCTTTTTGATATGTACAGTCACTCACACTGATCTCTTACTCTTGTTTGTTTTTTTCTTTGGCGAAATGCACAACCAGTTCCAGTTTGTAAGAGCGGTTCAGTCTAGCGTTGCAAGGTCTCACAATAAGTCATAAGAGGTACTGTAGATATCATCTGAGTCACTTGTAGAATCTACAATGCTTATCCTTCTAACTTGTCCTTTCTCATCCGCCCATTTCTATGCTCTGATTTTAGGAGATTTAGAAATTTGGTACCACTAATCTTGAGATTCAACTGTGCTTTTAAATTTCTGGATGTTGGAATTACCACGCAGGCAATATGACACTGTGGACGCAGCCTTATAGGTTGGGATACGCCTTTCCCCAAGTGCCTCTACACTACCCAATGGCATTCCAAATGGACCACCTCCTGTATGGAGATACTGATGAGAGAGAAGAGCACTTTCACAAAGACACACAAAGAATATGAAAATCACAAGTCAAATTAAAAAAAACAAAAAAAAAAAAAACTCAATGGCAGAAATTAAATGAACCCGTTGTTTGTTATATTCCATAATTTTCTCATCTGTCATATACTGTACAACTGCACCCTTTATCCAAATGCAGTGAAGTAGCATTCTAGGAAGAGAGGGACCAACAAATTCTGTTTAAAAAATCTACCATGTATTTTCATCACTTCTTTAGGTTAACGTATTGAACCTTTGGGCCTTGATAATATTTAACAAAATTATGCCTTACCTGATTTACTATCTAAATGTATATAAAGAAACGCTAGGTACTGGAAGAAAAGTTGTCTCCAGAATCTTGATTTGTAGAGAGGTCCACTGAATTTTAACTTTGTTCTCAAGGTCAACATTATGTAACCCACTTTGGTGTTCTTATATTTTGTTCAAGTTTGTTTGTTTTTAATAATATGTACCTGTGTAGTAGCTGTAGTCAGGACAAAGGTTACAGATGTACAAGGTTGCCTTGTAGTTGGCATGGAGTGGCAGAGAAAATGTTGTTAGAGACAGGGAAAATGAGAGGCCTCTGATATGAAAATAGATGTATATGAAGGCAATGTATGCAAACATTTGATGGTGGAAATGTAAATTCCAGTAAGATGGTGACTATGAATTGACAAAAAAATCATACCCCACCCCCCAAACCATTAGAGTCTCCTTACTGTTTTCATCACAACATGTAGGTTACATTGCAGCAGTCTGAGGCATCTTGTGTCATCTGTCCATACACAGGATGCCTCATACATTGCCTTCACAGTGGGAGTTCTGATCATTCTGTTTGTCTTTTAAGAGATAAAAGTAAAATATGGGCAAACGTGGTGCTAATTGTCCATTTTTGTGAGTACAGCACTGCCCCTTCTGACCCTGCTTAGTGAACAAGAAGAGTGCAGGGCTTGTTGGTATATTTGTATTTCTTAATTTATTAACAGTCCAAAAATACACAAGTTTTAACATTAAGCTTACAAGTGCCATAACAACAGGCCAGTGCAGTCATTCCCTCCTCACCTGTATCAGCTCACGTATACTTTAGATATAATTATTGAAAGTTGTATATTTATGTGTGTGTTTGTTCATTTGTTTAAATACCAAAAATTTTTATTGTAGTCCTGTCTGTTTTGTGACTAAATGGCTTGAGATTGCCATCACAAGTTAGTATTTTGGTACAGTTCGTTCCAGGTTTGAGCTGAGTTTTATCTGATGCCATTTAGAAAAATACTATTATTGCCCACTTAAATCTGAGCATTTGTAATTATGTTGCAATTCCTAAGGATTCCCCTTTGAGGCTCTTAGGAATATGGTTTTGCACCATAATGAATATGACCCAACATGACCCAATATGAATATGACCGACAACAGAAGTGAATACATTAACTTGGTTAGACAGTTTTATAATGCATATAATGCATTGTGCTTAAAAAAAAAAAAAAAAAAAAGATTATAAATAATGCAACTTGCCCCTTGCCAAATTAAAACTGGGGCTATTTCATTTCATTTCCTTTACCTCTCTCAACATTTTTGTCGTTAGAAGAGTGGTACTGCAGATGCTAGAAATTACATTGTTCCATAGAACCTTTGTGGTTTGCCTTTTAAGCTTCACAAGAGTATTAAAATCGTCAGTGTTATTATTTGCATATTTTATGTATATCTGGTGATTGATTGTCCAAAATAGAAAGGAAAATATGTAGCTAGTTGCTTTATGCACTTTTTTTGTAGGACAGACTTTTTCCTGCACAACAAACCTGAGGTGCCAAAGGCTGAAAAAAAGTACAAAAATATACTGACCTTTTTTTTATTTTTTTTTATATATATATATATATATAGATAATATAGTATGGTGCAATAATGCACTTGATGTTTTCCCTATTGGCGCGAGCGGGGCATTGGAGTGATTTTGTATTATTATCTGTGACATGAAATGCATCACTCTTTGAATGTGTTCATGGGACGCTCCACCTATGATTTAGATGGGTTGTATTTGTGCCAAGTGCACCATTGTAATGGTTGATTTGACAAGGGCCTCACATACAGTAATAGATGTATAGTTCTCAAAATATTTTGTACACCATTATAGTCATTTGAAAGAAAAAAAAATTAAAAGAGGGTGAAACTGAAGTTTAAGGAATGTGGAATAATGATTTCCTCCCAAACCCCCGTAAATGAATGCTCTATTTATTTGCCTTTGTTATTTTGCTATATTTTGTATGTATACACAGCATTATGAAAAGAAATGGTATAACTTTATTATGACTGATATTTGTAAGATAGTTGGTATGAGAATGACAAGCCTTTCATTTTATATATATATATATATATGTTTGTTTGTTTATGGTCTGACCCTCAACCCCTCCACCTTTCCATGTGACATTTTGTAAGGTAAAAATAAATTTGTTTCACTGACATCTGGGTAAACTTTTTACTTTGGGTCACACTTCTGTGCAGCTGGCTCCTAAATGTAGTTGTACTATGAATATACAGTCATCCATTTAATGATGGCAGTTTTTCTCACAGCGGCATAAGAGGTTTTCCACGGTGCAACACTGCCCTCTTTTGATAAAAAAAAAAAAAAAAAACAGTCTAACAGCATACAGAAGTCCCAAACACATCACTGTAGATGACTTTCCATTAAAACAGGTTTTTAATTGGTATCTGTTACAATTGACCAATATGTATGTAGGTACGATTAATCTTTTTTACTGTATTCTTGTTTGTTCAGACAACTCACAAGATGAATTTACTGCTTCCGTAGCAGAATATCACAAAAGTATTACATTTCAAAAACGATTTTCTTTTTATTAAATATGTACCGCGTTCATGAAACACAAGCAGAATGTTCTGCTTATGTTACAAAGTCTACACAAAAATAAAATAATCTAAAAGAAAGTGTTTTTCTTTATAATATACTGTAAACAATATTTAGGACATTAGGCATTTTTGTAGGCCAAAAAAAGAACAAAAGTTTGATTCTTACATCACAATAATCCTCACACAACTTTTTTTCTGCCAAAGTAAAAAGCTAAACAAAGGCTTCCAACAAGTCTTTCAGTTTTTATATATTAAAAAAATCCCTGAAAGTGTAAGTTGAAATAGTTTGCAGGCCTAAAATATGCAAAATATGTAACCCCAGCAGCACAGAGGTTTTAATTGAAAGGAACAGTTCATAAAGGATAATCATTTGCTGCTTGGTTTTGCTCATTTACGCAAACGCTTTTCAGAGAGTCAACTGGTGAAAACTGAGACCACAAAATGCTGATTTGTTAGCCATATTATCATTAGCAGAATAACTCTGGACTGAAATAAAGTATTATTCGCATGCCTGAAAACTCTAAACAACATACTAAAAAGAAAAATGAAACACCGTAACTACATTTAAACAGATGAGATTATGAATAGTTTATGCATTCTTTAGGAATTAGGTGACCAGTGTAAATCACCTCTCTGTCCACCTGTCTTGCTGAGCAACTTGATGTCAGCAATAACAATGTCACGGCTGACTGACTTGCACATGTCATAGAGAGTTAGCGTAGCCACTGCAACAGCAGTCAAGGCCTCCATCTCCACTCCTGTGCGGCCTGTGGTTTGGCAGGTTGCCTTGATGAGGACAGCATGTTCTTCCTCCAGTAACTCTATGGTAACGCTGGCATGATCAAGAGGAAGTGGGTGGCACAAGGGAATGAGAGACGAGGTCTGCTTGGCACCCATGATGCCTGCTAGCTGTGCTACCACTAATGCGTCGCCCTTGGCAAGCTGGTTAGCACGCACTAAATTAAAAGCTTTTGGGCCCAGGACGACCTTGCCACAAGCCATGGCTGTGCGACAAGTTACCGCCTTACCGCCCACATTGACCATGGAGGCTTTACCCTGTGCATCAGTGTGGGTCAACTGATCAGAGGTTCCATCAAGGCTAGAGGACTGTACATCTGTATGGAGCGTTTTCAAATCAAACCCAGATTCAGGGGTTTCACTGCGGTAGTGTCGTGCGAACTGCAGAGCTGAATCTCTAAATTTGGACGTTGACAGTAGTGCACTGGGAAAGTGGACGGGAGGAAATGTTTTGAATTGTAGCTGTGGTGGACAAGACCCCCAGCGCAAAATGTGCGTATGAACAGCTGAAGCTGAGGGGTTTTTTAAGGCACCAGCATTCACTTGATAAGGTTTGGTCATCACTTCACTGCAAAGTGCCTCTGAGGTTGGGCGACTTTGCCTTTCATTCGATGATCGTTTCATAAAACGATTCTTTTCACAAAGAGTCAAACCTAGTGCATCATTAACAAAAGTGCTCTTGTAGTCCTGATGGGCATTACCACGAAAGTGTTGAACGTAACTTGTTAATGAATGAGTTGTAGCAGAGGCTGCTGAATCCATGCAGTGGATCAGAGGAGGAGGCTGCCTCTGACTGCCTCTTAACAGAGGAACTGACAGCAGCCATTTGCATTCTCTACCTGTAGACAAGGACACGTATATTCAACAAAACAATATTGAATCAGAAACATGAGTCCTCACACAATAACCTAAGCGAGTGGGTGATAAACAATAAACATATGAAACATGTTGCTTATTAATAGAGGTGTGCAATAGATTTTTCTCAGATGACGCTTTGGTGCATTGTTCAGATCAGAAGTGAAATTCTTAAATCCGCTTGATCAAATCCAACCTCCACAACATCTAGTCACTTGTGCACATCATAAAAGCATAAAATTTTCTTGTTCTCTTGAACAAGATGCAATTGATTTGGTACATTTAAAAAAGTTAATTACTTACATTTGTCTGTGGTTTCCCATATAATTAGTTGCTAATGTCATGTTGCTCAAAATGTATTGTATAGATCTCTATGCAAAAGTCTTACACCTCAAAACATCTAGTAATTAGTTCACGGCCATAAAGATGAAAATACAAAATTGGAAAGGCAAACAAAGGAAACACCCCTTAGACAGAACTTTTTTTGAAATGTGTAGAAAATAGGCTTGCCAGTTTGTGACAACTATATCTGGCATTTTAATGATTGATACAGTATTTGTCTTCTCTTTATCGCAATGACCTTGCAATGTGTGTGTGTTCTTTTTTTGTTTCGTTTTTTTTCGGTCAGACCACTAGCACAAGTTTAACTAAGAATCAGACACAGCCTGTTTTTATCAATATCCCACATACAGTAATGTGTAAATTTGTACTTGTGAATAAGTGCAGCCTTCTGCATTTCAATACAGTAACTACCATCCAAACCCTTGGCATAGCTTGCCATCAGGCAGTACCACTGTTATATTGGACATGACTAAGCATTTTTTTTGTGAACAATGACACAAAAACTTTTCATTCTGATGGCAAAGTTCAAGATAAGCAAATGCTTAATTTTGAGAGATGGCCTAAAGATGTTTAATTAATTGCAGATTTTTGCAAGTGAACCATTGTGTGGTGTCGTTTGTACGAAATGTTTTGAGAAACGAATATTCTTTGTGGAATGCACCAAAGCGACTGAGAAAAACTATGACAATTATTGAGTTAAGTTGACATTATTGAGCACACTCTGTAGTGCACGCTTCTTATAATGTAGCCTTTATTTTTCAATATTTCTAAACATTAATCTTAGTATTACTTATGAAGTTGTAATTACTGTGTAAATAAATCTTAATGCTGCTACATGCAATCTAAATAATACATCTAACATAATGTCACTTCTCTGACATTTTGGCAGAGCAAAATTTTATTTAGATAATACCGGTTTAATTTTAATTGGTAACAACGGTAATTGCCACAGCCATATCACCCTGCAGCCCAAGCCTGGTTGCCCACGGAAGCTAAGCAGGGTTGAGCCAGGTCAGGAGAACTAGGTTGCTGTTGGTAGAGGAGTTAGTGAGGCCAGAAGGGAGTGCTCACCCTGTGGTCTGTGTGGGTCCTAACACCCCAGTATAGTAACAGGGACACAATACTGTCAAAGAGCACCGTCTTTCAGATGAGACGTTAAACCGAGGTCCTGACTTCTCTGTGGCCATTAAAAATCCCATGACACTCATGGTAAAGAGTGGAGTTAATGCCCCTTGGAAAAATCCATTTAGGTTGGCAAATATCCATCCTTGATTTTTTTTAATCAAACAAAATACAGCGAAATATTGTTGATTACCTTTTGACAAAGTAACATAAGTAATATAAGGAGATATTCAACACTATTGCACACCCCAGTTGATGATATAGTGAGGGAGATGGGAAGCGAATTACGTACAGCCAGATCACCCACCAATGAGGATCATTGGCCTGTTCTTCATCTGAGATATATTGAACATCCCTGCACAGAAAGACACTTACATTAAAATCAAACAAAGTGTATAAATGATAGATTTATATACATAAGAGTGTTGATTCTAAACTTTTTATTTTTTGGGATTATTTGAGAACCATTTGCACTAAAGTTGGTGTGATATACCATATAGTGAGTTTGACTTTACCCGCATGCTGTTTCTTCTTCCTCCCAACTGCTGCCCCTATGATGTGCAGCAGTTCCTCTTCAGTTGCTCCAGAGCGCAGACAATCCCTCAAAGACACCTCTGAATTTCCAAACAAACAAACCTAATGGCGTGGTAACACAGGCACATATAGAAAAATAAAGCATGACAGATCGGACAGCTGAACTGAGAAGCTTAAGTGCAAGACATATCAGTGTATGAAAGATCACACATACAAAACAACATTTACCTTAAGGCTGCCATCAGCTGTGATGCGCAGGCGGTTACAGGAGCCACAGAAATTATCTGACATGGAGGTAATGAAGCCCAGCTGGCCTCGAAATCCTGGTACTCTAAAAGCCTGCAAGCAGATAACACAGAAACACACACATGAGGGCTTGTCAGCTTACGTGTTTCTACAGCCTTTCTGTAAGATTACAAGAGGAATGTATTCATTGAAGGCTATTGGACTATTAATAACATTACAAGTTACAGACACGTCCAATAAATGAGCAATAAATAAAAACTGCAACAACTTGACCCTAAAACCTGAAAATTGTAAATAGCGCCAATGAGAATTTATCGTTGGGAATGATTCATGGCCAATGATTTATTTAGCAGTTTGGAGCTGGGCTGACCTTGGCTGTATCGGTTTCCTCTCCAGGAACAGGCTCCAGATTGGGCCATTTTTGCTTTATACAGTCCAGCATCTCTTGGTAGCTAACCATCATCTTGAAATTCCATCTGTTACCTACAGAGACAGCCAATGTGCAGAGGTACTTAAACATTCAGCTGCTTTATGTACTTGTTGTTTTTGTTGTTCTTTTTTTTTCTTTTTGAAACATGAATTAAGTAGAGTATTAAGAAGATTTAAAAAGAATATATTAATACTTAATCTTTTTTTCTAGTGCTAATCTCAAATCTTTATTTACTTCAAACTTGTTCAATCTTTCTAAGAAAAAGTGCAATGAAAATAGTTCACATCTTATCACAGTTTAGGATGGGTTCTATGGTGCGTTTAATTAATTTAATTAATTAATCCAACCTCACTTCACCTGACTCATTGTTTGCTTACTACAAAAACGGCGTATTCACGGTACCTCATCAGTAGTTTCTGAAGTGATTGCTGTAGTATTGCCCCTCAGGGCAAAAAACTATAACAGGGACACCGTACCAGCTTCTGCAAATGGCTTCAGAAAATCTTTTTCTTCCAAGCTCACAAACAGAAATCGACTGAATGTCTCTGAACTCTTCATCATCGTCACTTTTATCCAGAAAAAGGAGTTGAAACTTATTTCTGCACATTGTTGTGCCTGTTTAGTAGTAAAAGCATATGACTTTACCAAAAATATCAACAGAATGCGGACTGTGATAACATGTGTTATGAATATAAATCCTGGGGTACCTCAGGAAAGAGAATAATCTGTACCACGAATGCGATTAAAAAACTTGGGCAGAAACGCCTACCTTTACAACTGTGCTAATTATACAACATACTATACTGTACTACTGTAAGATGGGCTAACAAGTGTACAGCTTAGATTTCTCCATTTGACTTCCGAAAACAATCTTACCATCAAAAGGCATGTACTCTATGAATCTCACATCTATAGGTTTCGTCTCTGTCAGTGACACAAAGTCAATCAACTCATCTTCATTCAAACCTCTCATGACCACGCAGTTCACCTGAGAAGAGAGATAACACTTTACCACAATGAGCGCATAACTGACGCAAAGTCAAATTATGAATAAGCTGTTCCAGGTCTTGCTAGAAAGGGGGTAAGGAAGTGGTTTTAGAGCTCTTGCACCTGTAGCAATGGGCAGCCATGGGTTGCTCATGGGTCTCACCTCATTTGTGGTATTAAAGGTGGAGAGAGCGTTGGATATTCACTCCCCCCACTTACAATTCCCGGCGGACATGGGACTCGAACCCGCAACCTTCAGGTTACAAGTCCAACTCCCTATCCATTAGGCCACGACTGCTTATATTTCATATATTAAAAGAGATTAAGATGTTTTGAAGCAAGTAAAATACCTTGACTGGATTGTAGCCCATTTCAATTGCCTTTTCAATGCCCTCCATCACTTTATGAAAACCTGCAAGAGGTACCAATAAAAAGCATCAATTAGGAAATAAAAAAGAACTGCGAGCAGAAACGGCAAGGTAGCGACACAAACAAAATGTTGCAATAGCTGTGTGACTGTGTGTCTATTTTCTTTATATGACATGAACACACTAATATCATCTACCTCTCAAATTCATAACAAAATAAGTACAATATAATTGAACTGGTATTGTACTAGTGCATCTTATTAACAACTGGAGTTTGTCACAGTTGTACACACCACAGAAGAGAAGTCAGATTCATTTTGAACTGAATAAGATGCGTTAGTATTGAGTTTTTCTACAACACACCTCATGCTTTCTTTCTGCATCTATCACCTGTCCTTAAGTAGTCACACTTTGTTTTCTCCATTTTGGAGCTCAACAGGACCTAGTACCTTTTCGTCTAGCGATGAACTCAAATTTTGCAGGCACCAGGCTGTCTAGACTGATGTTGAGTAGATCCACTCCAGCTTTCTTTAGACTGGGCAACAGTCGGGTCAAATTCATCCCATTAGTGGTGACTGCAATGGTCTTCAGACCCTCCAACTTCCTCAGTTCCGCTTTCAGAAAGAAAGAAAAAAAGAGAACCATTAAAAAAACATGTTTAATAAGTGTAAACTGTAACATTGTTTAGTGATGCAAGTTCTGCAGAATATATACCATAAAGTGCAAAACATTCAGTGATTCATGATCAGTGACCAACAAGTTATCAGACCTAGGCTGTATTTACATGTAGTTTTTCCATTAATTCATTTTCTACGGCAGTAGAGGCGGCGCAACTATAACGACACGTGAATAATCCCACCCACTCTAAAGCGGTACTAAACTGCAGTGCAAACGCAAACCGAGCCGAACTGAGCCGTGCCGAGCCGAGTCGTACCACGCTGTGGAAAAGCGCCTTTACAGTACTGTGCAGGACTATTAAGTATGAGTTAAATGGCCTTATTTTCACAAAACCTACTAACCACGCATAATATTTTTTTCCTACAAAATGCCAACATGTCAATTAATTTGGGTCACATATTATTGTCGAACAGTTTGTGCTGATTACAAGAAAAATACAGGTTGGTCAATAATATGTTATAAAAAGCTGAAAAAAGCACAAATATCAGAGTATTTCAAAACATCTCATGGGCCCCAAAATCACCTCAGACCCCAGAGAGTTAACGGTCTGAAGTCGGATCTCCCGCCGGCGGAAGCACGCAGTTTTTTTTCAGATGTCAGAGAAAAGAACTGAAACTGCTCTGTCATATATGATCGCACATATATGAGTAATACAACATTTAAATCTGTAAAGGGTCTGTTTTTTTTTAATACACTCACAATATCAACAAAACATTCTGCTTTTGATAAATAAAGAAAATGAACAGGGTGCGTTCTCTGCTGTCTCTGTCTCCGTGATGATCAGATTACAACACGTCAATAAAATGAATTGTAACTCCGCGAAAACGTGACTCACAGACATGAGTTATATCTACAGAAAGCTGTATATGTCTTCTCTGAAATGAAGTTAGTGCTGTCGAAAACAAATATTCTGTGATAAGGTTATCAGTATGAAAACAACACCATGTTAGTTAATTCGACCACGCCCCGAGCTTCACGCGCTATTGTTATTACAAGCATCCACGTGCGAGTCGCGCGACACGTACACGTGCACAACAGCAGCGCGAGCTCTGCTTGAAAACATTTCTCCAAGTTCACTTCGGCTGCTTTTCGTTTCTGAAGAAGGTGCGCTGTGAGAAATAAGGTTTGCTTTACTTCAGACAAAGAAGATTTGACGAGTGGCTCGATTCAGGAAGACATCATGAAAGGAATAACAGATACATCGTGCAAGCTGACCCACGAAACAGGGCCCGGTTTCTCGAAAGCTTCTTATCGCTGCGTAGTTCTCAAGTTGTACCTTAACCTCTCTCTTAACTTTATGGCGCATTTCCCGAAACGTTCTTATGCTTAGTATCTCTTAGCTAAGTCACACGTTCGTAAGGTTGGCTTAGACCAACCTTAACTCATTCTTAGTGTGGTTTCAGCTCAAGACGCTAGTCGCCGCTACTGAGCATTCTTTATAAATCGGCGGTGTATGCAAGCACATTATGGCACGTTATCAAAGTTGTAAATTTTTTCTTTAGGAAAAACTTCAGCCCTCTTTATATTTTGCCTGAGGTGGCTATTTTAAAAAAGTTTCTTCTTCCAAGACAACAGATTCTGAAACTTCTTGACCTGCTCGGACCTGCGCTTGCCAGGCCAATGCGTCGCTCTAACGCTTTATGCCTGATGTCCAGCTGCTTGCAGCGCTAAGATTTCATGCTACCGGGAGTTTCATGGAGCTCGTGGGAGAAGGCTACGGCCTTAACGAACCCTCTGTGTGGAGGTGCGTCCTCGCTGCACCATGCTGGGGTTGGATTCGACTGCCAGCAACAAGCCAGGAGGTCCAAGAGGTGCACCACGGCTGCCATGCCATTGCTGGCATTTCTAGAGTCCTAGGCTAAATAGAGCAACATTTCACACGTAAGTTTTATTGCTATATGGAATCAGTTTTTCTCCAGACACATGAAGGCTGACATATAATTATATATATATATATATATA
>JAUCMU010000111.1:289040-304040 GCA_032275025.1 Enteromius treurensis | reverse complement strand
AACCTACCCCTTACAGGTGTAACATTCTCTTTTTGTTTATGTTCCGTGTTTTGGTCTGTTCTCCCCATGTTCTTCCCTGTAACCCAGTTTCAGTTAATTGTGTATTCAGTTCAGGTGTGTCTCCCTCGTTTGCGTTGATTGTCTCCCTTACATAAGCTTACCCTGTGTATCAGTCTGTGTCCGTCATTGTTGATGTTTAACGTGCATTTCTTAGCTCCTTTGTGTTTATCGTGCTAATTAAATATGTTGAAACGTTACAACGACTCTCTCCATGATCCTTCCTCGACCTCACGTGACAATTATAAAGTAAAACTGGCGCTTCAAATTACCAATTAAACCAATCAAACAAACAAAAAACTTGACAAAATAATAAAAAAAAAATAGTCTTTTATAATCTCATATGATATATTAAAATCCACAACCTGAAAAGGCAAAGGCAAATATGCGCAAAAACGACTAGAATTCTCAAGCCCTTTTACAGAGAGGAGTACATCCATCTAGTGGTTAAAATAGGATATCGCATGATAATTATGCTCACTACACCACCAGATGGCACCAAAAAAATTTCCAAAAATTGTTTTCTACAGGCCAGGTCTCTACTTTAAACTGAAATACAGCATTAATTACAAAAAAAAAAAAAATTTTATATATATATATATATATATATATATATATATACAAATTTTCTATCATATTCAAAGGGAAAAAATAGATCATAATTATTGCATAAATATACATTTTTATCATAAAATTCTCTCAAAACACCACAGAAAAAAATAAAAAAATATTAGTGAACAAAAATACATTTGATTGATTTTACTGAAAAAACAATAAATAATTATTTCTGGGGTCCGGAGATTCTGACCGTGAGGTACCAGAGTGTGACTGGACGGCGAGGAACCCCAGAGGGTTTTAATATTGCACATAATCATTGCACTACACTGTACATACCCACTTGTAAATGTTCATATCCATTCCATATGTACACTTGTAACTTTCTAATTATACATTTTTATATAATCCCCACCTGTAAGTCGCTTTGGATAAAAGCGTCTGCTAAATGAATGAATGTAAATGTAAATGTATTTTTATAAATAGGCTATGTCAAACCCTGATATAGTAAATGCATATTCATGATTACTATAGCAACCTGTACATTATGTGCATCTACTTGTAATTCCTGATTATAGTTAATACAAACTCTATATTATGTTCATATCACTGTACATCAATCTGTAAATATTATCCAGTTTCCGCTTGTACATTTCTGCCATAAGCGCACTTACAACACACCTGTATCCTGCACTTGCTGCTAATTGCACTCCTGGTTAGACCTAAACTGCATTTCGTTGCCTTGTACTTGTACATGTGTAATAACAATAAAGTTTAATCTAAAAAGCAGCATAAACAGAACATGAGAATTCACATCACATCACGAGCAGAGCTTGTGCAAACAGAGAAAAACATAAGCTATAAAAGACAAAATGCCCATATGCCAAATATATATTTTTTGTAAATAAAATAAAAGTAACAAAACAAAAGAAAACGCTCTTGAAAGCAGCATCCAATTAATTACAAAAAGGTATGATAGTATGATAAGTATGATATAGGAGAATATGAAAGGAATATGGTAGGACAAAACAATTTACAATTGACGTTTAGTAATTTGGTAGATGCTTTTTCCCAAAGCGACTTACAAGGTAGAAGCAAACTGACCAACAAGAGAGCAACAATATACAAGTGCTGTGACAAGTCAGTTGTGCACACAGCAAGGATTTTTTAAATGTGCAAATAAATTTTACAATAGACTACAAATTTACGTAAAGATCTGTTAAGGAGGACTCCATAACTCTCATATTTTATTATTTTTGCACCAATTCCTGAGAACAGTTATTGTTTTACAAGAAATATAAGCTTTTTCCATTAAAAAAAATAGTTTTAATTGCTAATATTTTTTATTTTTATTATAACTTTGACATAGTTTCACTTGAATATACTAAAAATAACTTAATTATGTTGCTTTTAAGCAGCAATGTTGAAAATAGGAAAATGCAAAATAATCTGTGAAACAAATCAAACCACTAGGTGGCAGTGTGACTCTACTGTGTCGTGTACCAGTCTTGTCTGTTGACTATTAGCTTACACTTTTCAAATCCTACCTTTTTGTTGCCCTTAAAGCCGGAATTATTGGTATTTTTGTCAAATTAAAAATTAGATAATGAATTTAGAATGAACACTGCATGACAGAGAGCCCCATTTCCTTCAAATCAGCTTTAGGCTGTGTCAAGAAAAAAACTATTAGATTTGAGTTTTGAAGTGAATAAATTAGTACATGGCACATTTAATGTACTGTATGGTTAAAGTAGAGGGAAAATAAGCCACATGCAAGTGTTTTGTATTAGTCCAGATATTTATTATTATTATTATTATTATTATTATCATCATCATTTATTTTTCCCCATGTTTTATTTTTTATTTTATCTTCGTAAAAGATTAAACCTAATGGGAATGGTTGCAAAATACCTAGGAAAGATATTATTAAAGTATCATTTGTTTATGGTTGCCGGATAAGCACACTCTGTCTTGAATAAACAACTGACTGCAATAACAATATGTGATTACTGTGTGAATGTCGTCCTAACTGAATTACCAATACTGTTCTGCTCTTTATTACTATTATCCTTTCAGATATCCTTTATTGCAAGTAATTTTAGTAATGTGTCATTGGAGCTGATAAACATTTGGAAGAACATTGTTCTTACAGTGAATTGAGACTACGTCGGTGCTATAGTATCTCTGAAATAATATGTATACACACATTTCAGAATTTAAAATCAAAATATTTATTTCAAAATAAAAGATTTCCACAGAGAGACATGAATTTGGCCTAAAGCTCAATACACAACCGCAAAACAGCCTTTAATGTTTTTAAAATGGACTCAAATCTCAGACTTGGCATACCATTTTCAACCTAGTACATAATCATTATAAAACCGGTGAAATGAGACAATGGGTCATCCATTCATAGTAATGCAAGCTAATGAATGCACCTTTAACCAAAACATCAGTTTTGACATCTGAAATGAATATATATAGAGTGATACTTCAAAACAAAAGTAAATGGCCAAATTAGCATCCTAACATACACTTTATACATTTTGTTCTTACATAAAGTGCAGTTTAATAACCAGAACTAAGACAGAGGCATTGATGAACTATGAGCAGGAAGTATTGTATTTAAAATATATGTACAGTACATGCAAGTATGCACATGCTTATTTTGCTTCTTGTTTCCTTCACCACCATCCCCATTTTTGAAATATTTCATGTATTTACAAAGCAAGTTTTGTCTTACATCGCCATCGATTGTATAAAGCAAGACTGTCTGTCAAATTTCAATGACAGAGTTCGGTTCACAGGCCAATATTAGGATGAATAAATCTGCATCTTTTATTAAGTGCAGAAATGAGAAGAAAAAAAAGCGAATAACTGATGCATAAAGCAGGTGCATTCAAAATCTTGTGACTGACTCAAAGAAACACAGAAGCAGCACACTGTAACAATGAAATATCCAACATACGAAAACACTGTGCACAGCAAAATACGACTATATCCAAAAATACCACTTTGGAAATGCTTTTATTATCATTATTATAAATTTAAATTACCAAAGGAACAACACTGCCTTACATATTGCTGTTTTTGTAGGTTGTTTTCTGTCTTTCAACAGGAAAAGCAATATAAAGAGAGAGAGAGAGAATACAGACCGATAAGCAGGACATGTGCAGAAAGCTGTAGAAATGGCTTGCTCATATTACACAGGGTTCAGAGACCAACAGAGAACAGTTTACAGCATACAGTCCTTAAACATTTTCCTTTGTTTTTTGTTTTTTTTCGGTATTAAATTGGTTTTTCGCAACTAGAATCTCTCATACTCGATATAACCAACACTGAAATGATCTCCTAGATCCTTGAAAGTTCCTGACATAAATAAAGCAACAAAGTCCTTCAAATAGAAGCCACATTTGTTTTGTTTTGTTTCAGTTTGCTGCATCCTGTACAACAAAATCCTCACATTCACCCTCAATTATTATCTGACTGTAGCAACAGTAACCTTGAGATCTAACTGAAGTTCAGTGTCTGATGCACACCACACTCATCTTTTGCATCAAATATGAAATATCATTCCCTGTTTATTCCATCACTGTAAAGAATGGCGTTTTTATTTGATTGTAAGGTTGCTGACAAAGTGCATCTGTTCCCAGCCAACCAGTGTTTCAGGGAGAAGTGCTCGTATGGCTGATATACGATTCAGTTTAAACTGTCCCCTAAAAAAAGGGCCAATCTAGACATAAAAGTACATATTATAAAAGTAATACAGTTTTTATTGTTATTATTATTTGAAAACCACAGTGTGCGCCAATACAAAAGCGATATTGCCATGTCAGGTTTAGAGGCAGAGCCTAATATGGCTAGAGTTTCCCTCATGTACACCGTTATATTGTGTTCTCTGTGCAATTGCTTCTAGTAATGCTTGTATGGCTCACTGACACAGACAAAAATCCCTGACAGTAGATTCGCTGATGCTAGAAAGTGTTTTTTTTGTTTTTTTACCTCTTTGTTTGCTTTACATAACAGAAGTTATGTCAATTTGGCAAATTATCTTAGTGCTTGTGCCGCATATACAAAATCTCAACAAAGGTCAGCATTTTATTATACAAGATGGTTCTTTCAACACTCAGCAGTTAGGCTCATCCAGTGAACCTTAAATATTATAAACAGCAGGACACAAAGTACAAAGGGACAATTATCACACATCACAAATACAAAGATGTTGTTTTGAGGGCAGCCGTCTACCGTAGTGTCCAACATCTTATTCTGTACCTATTAAGAATTCGAACTTGCAAACGATTCCAATCTCTTATTTGTCAGACAGCCAGCAGGAAATATCTTGCCTCTCTGTACGAAAGATGAACTCTCCACCCCCCTTTTTCATCCGCATCCCAGAAAGAGCGAGTGGAGTTTTTTTACACACATTTAAACAACAATGACAACAAAAGCTCTCTTCTACGACAACGTTTAAATAAAATGAGCAAATTAGCCCTTGAGAGTTCTCAGCTTTGTTGAGGTCAAGTCCTCACTCAAATCATAGATGATCCGATTTGTTCTTCAAAGCGCCAAGAGGGTGGGAGAATTAAGGGAATCTGAAGACTGGTCACCGCTGCTACTGCTACGGCGGTGGGCTTTGGAGCAGGACTCCGATGAGGGTGAAGGACTCTCGGGCTCAAGCATGCTGGGGTAGGTGAAGATGAGGCTTGGGTTGTTCGGAGTGGACACTGGGGTGGAAGCAGCCACCACAGGTGTGTTGAGGCTGTCTCCATCAGAACAATACATGCCACCACCTAGGCAGATGGGCTTGATGACTGAATGCTGGCTTTTTCCTTCTTCCTCATCGTCGTCATCTTCCAAAGGCTCTTGTTTGACCACCACTGGGTTGAGGGTACTCATCGGCCCACGGGGTCCCAGGCTGGAGCGCATAGTCAGAGGAAGGGGTGCACACTGTTGGGAATGCCGTTCGTCAAGGGGCAGTTTGCAGACAGGGTTGTGGGCCACCAGCAAGAATTCCAACTTGTCCTTTTCCTTCTGCAGGGTCTCAATTTCTTTCTGCAGGTCAGCCTTCTCCTCCTCTAACTTTTCTGTCTCCTTGAATTAAATAAAAATAAATACAATGACCCTTAATGCTGCATTTTATTTTTACTGCAAATCTTTTGGATTAGGAAATCATTTGCTGATAATGACACATTTAAAAAAATGTTTAACAAGGTCACCGCCAGGGTGTTGTTAAGTGCTCTGGGTTGTCCCAGTCAAATTTAATAATTACAATACATTAAAAACAACAATCATGAAACATTTGAATTTTTAGGGTATAAAGCATCATTTCATCCACACACCTTTTGCACTTTGGCACTATAATAGGCACACCCACCCATAAACACTAGTAATTATTTCCCAAACAGATTAGAGCTCTTCACTCGCTGTTAACAAACATTTCTTTGTGACACGGAACCAAATATTTTGAAACAACTGCCAAAGCCTACAGAAGGGTAAAACACTGACATAATGATAATAGGGCTAGACAGTCATAGATAAACCGTAGCTGTCTTTGACTCATTAATATGGCTATGAGGAAGGAGGAAACTAAAAGCAAAAAGCTTAATTTACAAAGAAAGAAACAGTACACTGGAAGAAAGAGCATAGTTATTGTCACAGAAGACACAGTTCCTTATTTGGTGAGGAATGAAGCAAAAAGAGAGGGGGAAGGGAAGAGGGAAGATAGCAGTGTGTGGGGTTTGATGGTTAGCTGCGGTTTCCTCCTCGAACAATATCAGACGTTTGCTTCCCTCCAACCCCCTGTAGCACATTCCTCCCTCATGTTTCAGGTCTGACAGCCTGAGAGATGCCATTATAAAGCTAAGTAGTTCAATTACAGCCAGAATTGTCTGGGACTCGGGGCATTCCCATGTCTGCCAGACAACACTGGCCTTCTTTGGCTGTAAACCCTTCTTTTTATGGTCTTTTCAGATTTTAACCACTGACTATTGCATGGAAATTAGTAGCTGCCAATAGTTGCTGACATTTTGGTAAATATGTGTTCCCTTGTGCTGGTAATAGTTTTTTTTTTTTTGGTAACAATGGTAGAAACCTCACCCCTTGCAGCGTCTCAGTCAGTTCTCTTCTGCGGTTCCGACATTTTGCTGCAGCTAGTTTGTTTCTTTCTCGTCTAACTCTCCGTTTCTCTTCTTCCTCTGGGGTGAGCTATAAACAAAATGAGGAGTGAGCACTCACACAAGTAAGTTTAAAAATGGAGAAATCACCCTCAGGCGAAAAAACAAAAACAAAGCTCAAGTAACATTCGATTCGAAATGATTTATATGATCGATATGATTGTGTTCTATACTGTATGTTAAAACTGGTTTAGCTGCTTTGTAACACTGACCTGCTCGTCTCGCTTGCGTCGACCCCGGGCGTCACCGATTGACCGGATGACCCCAGGTCGTGTGAGGGCTGTGTGACCAAGGAGGCTCGGGCCACTAGACACAGACAGGCCGTACGGGTGAGGCCGGGAATATGGATTAGACATGGATGTGATTACTGTGGGCTGAACCATCCATTGCAGGTCCTGACTGGTCGTTATGGCATTAATTGTGGGAATAAAGGCACTGCTTGAGCCAGGCATGTCTACTCTGTACTTCTGTGGAAAAAAAGAAAAGAAAGTATTAAGGGATTGAAGTGTAAATATTTATGAAAAAACTCTGGATTAGAACGGTTACTTTCACTGTACGTTAAAAATCGTATGATTCATTTTTAGTCTTTGTTACTGCAGTCCCCCAGCCACCCCCTTTTTAGCCGTTTTACAAATTCCCATCATCGCAGATTAATGAATCATTCCACGTGCTACCTCGCTCTGCGCCCTCTTGACTGCTTGACCCCCAGAGCGACAGGGTGACACACACACACACGCAGTGAATCATGGGAAAGCCCACAACCCTCCCTGACAAAAGCCGACCAGGGTTAGATAATAGCCTCTGATGCAATGGGCAATGGATTCACTGCTGTGTGGGTATACAACACTTCTTTCTTTATAAGACAACAAAAAATAAAATGCTGATTTTAATTTGTTGATGCTTTATTAATGTTAAAGTTATTTATGAATACCGTTATTAACTATTTTTTTATTTGTTAATTAACAATAATCACTATTGCAGTTTTATATTTATATTAGGTCTTTGACTCCAAAATAGATACAATAAAGTTAGGTACACTGCATCTATTGTGTACACCTTGAATTGCAAAACATGTGATTGTTACTGAGATAGGATACAGTTATAGTTACCAACAAGTTGTATTGTTAGGTTTAAGGATGCGGGTTAAGGTTTATGGGTAGAGCCAACAGTGCAACTGCAGATGTAACTAGAAAGATTATTTACAGAAAGGTATTTGTTTAGTAATTACAATGCAAGAATGTGTATCTCCACATCAAGTGCATTGTATCCAATGATTCATTTAACTGTAAGTACACAGCAGCTAGCGTCACAATATAAAGTGGGTTAACGATTACTAATATCAATGAATGCTCAACAGTTTTGAAGTCTATGTTAATAATGTCAATTTAAATTAATGTCATAAATCTTTCCTTAATATATAGTTACATTTGAACTTCTGATCTGTTGTGTATCACTTGTTACTGGCAGTTCCAGTACAAACAAGGCTATTACCCAGTAAAATTTACCCAGGTTATAGGCTGTTTTGTTGTTGTTTTAACATGTGCAGTCTGACAAATGCTTAATCACGTTATAAGACTGTTCTTTATTTCAGCCATCCGGGGAACTGAACTGGGACCGCGCGCCAGCACATTCCATCCACCAAATTCCTGTCCATTCACACATTCCTAGTGGGATTTTAACGGGAAACTGGCTTAATGTGACGGACCATGTTTACGGCAAATCATTTGGAAGGAATGAATTACGGGAAGCGCTGTGTTGTTTAAAAGGATAACAGCAATCATTTCGTGTATTTAAAAAATGAAAGCTAAACGTCAAAGTTCGTAAGTCTCACTTTATTGTTAGCCTATAGTGTTTCTCTGAGGTGCTAGAGATGGTAGAGTTTTCCGCAACTTAGTATTGCGAAAGACTACACTAACTTCCAGGAACTGTCGCGTTTGCTTCTCATTGAATCCATCTCAAGCGACCGGAAACGTCAACTTATAAACATGTTACTGAATCATTCTATGAATCTCTGTTGTCTTGCGAAATTACCGCGTTGCTCTAATTTCTCCTGAAGTGTACCCGAATTTTCCCATCACTTGATTTTCCCCCTAAAGGAGTCAAAACAATGGTGGAATCGAAAGGGGGCAGTTTATTCCATGGGTTTAGCAGCCACCTTAAGAGACGACGATGCTCGGGAATTTCTGACAAGGGCTGTTAAACGTACCAGATGTGATTAGAATACAAGAGTCTGGGGAATGAGTTGCCAAACTGACCAGTGCTCCAGCTCCCATTCATTCGCGCTGAGATCAAGATCGGAAAATTCGCACAAAATTGCTAAACTTCTTAGCAGTTACTAAAACTTTAGCCTACTTGAAACATGTAATAATGAGTTCAGTGTAATATACTCCTGGTATAACCATATACAGAGAAGCATGATTGCAATGTATGTGATTCGCGACAGGCTTTAGGAATCAAATACACGAATCAAATAAAATGTGATGTTTTCCCCACAGTTTTTTAGCATACTATTTTGCGAGTTTTTTCTCCATACAGAAACAATGCATTGGGTTGGCTGTGTAGTTATCACCATCACGCATATATTAAAAACATGCATTTACTTAAGTAAGATTGTGTAACAAGAAAATGACATTGATTGTAATCATACGGTCTATCGGCATTTCATTAAATTCGCCATTTCAACTAGTTCTAGTCAGCCATTAAAATGTATAACCCAGTGTCTTTGTGCAATATCTTTATTTAGGTGGGCTACAGGATCTGACTGGTTTTATCTTTTTACATTTCCATGTTCTCGATGTCCGATTTGGATTAATATTCTCCACCCTAAACTTTACACTTAAACTACGGTTAAAGGATTAAACGTTAAACGTTTGTTGTTTTTGTTTTTTGTTTATTTAGATAAACAAATGAAACAAGTTCTGAAGGTTAGTAAAGTGCAAAAGCCTATGTGGATGTCCCGGAAGTGTGGCATCCTGTGGCCACTACGTACGCACTCTCCGTGGGTTTATTTCACATTACGCACACCACCCACGCCACTGCTACCCTTATCTGACGATGCCTAATTCCACGGAAACATAATGTTATGAGTGCCAACATGTGCAACAAAAACGATAGACTGCAAGACTGGGGGGAAAATCACCTCTGGGAATAATTTATTAAGAGAGCGAGACGGGTTCCTCTGGTGGGATTTTACGCATTTTGCGGAGATGCATAAATACTATAAGCGTTCTTCGTGCAATTTCTTTTGAAAATAA
Source organism: Enteromius treurensis (assembly GCA_032275025.1). NCBI lineage: Eukaryota > Metazoa > Chordata > Actinopteri > Cypriniformes > Cyprinidae > Enteromius > Enteromius treurensis. The sequence continues at coordinate 294,001 of JAUCMU010000111.1, read as the reverse complement.
TGATCAGATACGATTGTATATAAAACACACACGCACACATATGTGTGTGTGAGTGTGTCATATACATATCCGCCAGTCCTTGATGTAGCCTACAGAAAGTTTGGTAACATTTTGCATACTATGTATACATACTATGTATGTATAGACTTTAATATGTGCTGCTGTGTTATTATTTAGCGGAGCTTTAATTACATATTGTCTTTGTTGTTCATTTTAACAATACTTAGTTTATTATATAGCCTATGTAATGTAGTATGCGCACTGTGCCATAAAATGTGTGAAGAGAATATATCTGTAGGTTTGGAATTAATTATGATAACTTGGTACAAGGACTATTTATGTAAACCCTAAGTGTGTAAACATGTAGCTGAAGTGTAATGCGGATACAGACAATCAAGCACATCAGTAGGCTACCTGGTAGTTGGAGGCAGGAATGGGGCTAGTGTCCGGGTGCGCCGGTGAGCTGCTGCTGCCGCGGGAGGATGTGTCGTATGTCCCGGTGTAATCCTGGTACATGATCCAGGAAAAGAGGAGGAAATTTCAGAAGGTTGATTATGAATTCCCACACGAACAGAGTGTCTTCAGTCGCAAAAAGCACTTCCACGCAAAGCGATTCCTTTATACCAAATCTAAAAATGATATCCAAAAATACTTCTTAATGGTGAATATGTTAAATCCAGGCATATCTGTGTAATATTTTATTGTTAGAGTTGTCTCGTTAACAGTCCAATAAATAGATGTTCCAGTGTAAACCTAATGCCTAATATTCATCGCAACTGAGATGTTCGACTAGAACCAGATGAAATGAAGAAAAAAAAAATCTGTGAAGCACCTACTTTTCTTCAGTGAACTCGGTGCTCTCGTAGGTTTAGTCCTGTCCCTATAGCAGTGACTCACGGCAGTGATGAGTGTACCGCTCTGGACTTTGTTGAACTGATTTTGGCGACTAAGTGAACTTCAGTGCTACTTCTACAGGTCACGTCGTTAGATGACTCACTTCAATGGCACTACACTACTTCGTAGCTCCGCTTATCAACGCCAACCTGCGTCTACACGTCACAGTCTTGATAAGGAGCACAGCAAAATAGGGGTGCAGCATACAAATTATAAAAAATGACTGCGAGACAATACTATCCAGTAAAACGTTTATGCAAGAGTATTGGTAAAAATTAACTTGTACATCCGACTGAGTAAATAAGAAAAGTGTTAAATGCTTGAATTTCCCTTAAACTAGTTTGCTTTTCACGGCCACCCCCATTTCACGGTTGGTTTCGACCATTGACGCATGTTTCCAAAAATGGGCAGTTGCGTCAGAGCACACGCGCATGGGTTTCCTTGGTAAAGGCACGGTAAAGACGCGTCAAGGATTCCCTCCCCTCTTCCCCCACCTTTAACTTTCACTGGGTGGTCTATGGACACAGGCTCTCGGGTCCTGAACGCACGGAACCCAGGTGGTCGTTTTCATAGAAAGAGGACATCTTTGCGGTCCGCATGATGCTCTCGGAACAATGTGGGCGCTTTTTAATTTGCGAGCATGCATGTGCAGTTGCGTTTGAAATTCGCTTGCTTGTCACCATGGAGTTTTTTAAAATCTTTTTCGAGATTTTGAAACACACGATTCTTATTTCAGTATTTTGTTGTTGTTGAATTCGTCCGATTCTTCATTGCATCATAACAGTTTTCAGCCCATTTCTTACAGTTTATCATAATTGTGAGTCCAGACTGGCTCAAACTCACCCTTATAGCCCGGAGAACAGATAGATGTCGCCAGTGGTACAATAAAGGTTATTGGGGGAGGGGAATTATCAATTGTATAATATCAACACTTTCTTAGAGTTGAGTTTAACATTCTTGTGGATAATGCATCGTGGAGTCCTTCCTATTGTGTGTAGGTATCAGTTAGCCTATCTATATAGATAGATAGATAGATAGATAGATAGATAGATAGATAGATAGATAGATAGATGGCTAGATATAGAAATACATGTTGTGGAAAAAAGTTTTTCACTGCAGTAACCATTTTAATTTTGAGTTAATTTAATTCGAGTAAGAGAACGTATGAGTGAACACCGGTGCACAAGACATAGGCTACTCATAATAAGACTGATAGATAACCACTGCTGCAGTAGTTAGGCTCTAGAAGATAATTGACCATAATAATAATACGCAATATACTATGATAAAAACCTAAAATGCATTACATCTTGTGCCTTTTTTCTTCTTCTATATCTTTATATTTCCGAAGGGCTGTGTGTGTTTCTCTATACTTGCCTGCCATCTGATCTGATCTGAGCATTATGGAAAAGAACAAGAACAGAAGTGACGCGCGTTCCCGGTGATGGTGAACGTCACTCGTTGTCTGGCACAGTTCTGATCTCTTCTTAGGGAAAAAGAATTATAGCTGTTCACATGGTAAATGAATGCGTTAGAACATCGACAACTGCAATAAATGAGTGCACAAAAAAAAAAACTGACGGAATTCATAGGCTATACAGTGTGCACAGAAGCTTAACTAGCCTTCATATAGACTAGGTTTTATGTGTAAGTTTACTATTTCGGAATACCATTTTAATATACGATACTGCATCGCATGTGTCCATAAACCATATAATTAACTTGGTTATGAGGGCAATATACTGATAAATGGATTAGCTCCTTAGCTCCAGATTTAATATGAGACGCATTCATCTAATCCGATAATGTCTATAGCCCCTGGTTGCACGTGCAATACTGTGAGGTAAATACAACGAAGGCACATAAGGAAGGTTAGGATGCAGTATAGTTTATCACATATTATGAGTTAAACCCTGGCAACTAATTTAGACTGGTCTGAAACAGAACAGAGCCACAATGTGAACACCCCAGGCCTGGAGGGAATACGAAACTCAGAGGATAGAAAATGAATTCATGCTGGAACATTTCCACTGATTAAGCCAATTGCATTACAGAAAAGTAGGAAACATGGCCTGAAAATGGTTTGTCTACATAATCTCTCTGGTGTTGCTCAAATGGTACTACATGCAACTCAATAATTGTTCTAGCAAAACCACCAGCTAAAATTCAAACATCTGCCATTACGACACTTTCGTTTCATGCTCTCTTTACATAGACAAAGATGAACGACTCCATAACATAGTAAAGTTTATGATTATTCTAAATTATAATTTAGATGGTAAACATAGAGAGGATCATCTTCATTACTGACAAGGACAGCTGAGAACAATGAAGGCTATGTGAAAGGCCCAAATTCTATACCCTGGCAACTTTAAGTTTATTTTCTTGTTTATGTGTTTGTTAATGGAGAAATCCTAGAGACTCGTCTTCAATGACTCAGAGTTGTCACGGAATGGGGCATTCTTTATTTACTTATATTTCCACCACCAGCTGTCTATAACCAAGTGGCCAGGATCTATTTCGGCAAAGAAGAATGTCGGAATTCTGTTCAATATCATGCCCCATTACTGAACATTGTTCTTCCTTTTAAAAGACAAGAAGCCTTTATGCTTGCCAGTAGTCTTAAAAAATGGTTTTGCTGGCAGTACGCTGAATTTACCCATACACAATCACAAACTGCAGCTTTGACCGTGGTTCTGAAAGAGTTATTACTACAAGAATCGGTTCCTGCTACAATGGAAGGAAATGCGTCACAAACGCGTGGATGACTCAAAACAAAGAGCGACAAAACGAAGTGATGGCCACTTAAAAACAAAGAGGGGGATGGAAAGCAGGAGCATATAGTGGAAGAACTTAACAAATGGAGTAGAAATAGGAGAGGCGGGGGGACTTTAAAGAGGGACAAAAACATGTAACATTGGTCTTTACTGCAAAAGGGTCTTCCCGTAAACCTTCGGTGTTTGGCCAAGGCAAATATGACCCATCACAGCGAGCTTTTATTCCGAGAGGGCAGTAGAGGAAAGATGCAGAGGTATATCTGAGAGTTTTAACATCTTCTACCCCCTTGTTTTGAGAATTATTTTGTCAGGTGCTGCTTTCCGAGTGCTTTGCATCACAGGCGCTGAACACAATGGAGAAAATTGTTTCACAACGCAACTGGGGCTGCTCTTTCAGATCTACGTAAAGTATGAATGGGCATGAGCAAACCTAATGGAATGTTCATTTATTTGTTTAGAGCACAAGTGTGGACCAAGCGTTCGGATGTCTGATCTGAAGGTTCCTGTAAACTTGCATACACGTTGTCGATATGTCTAAGTGCTACAAACATGGAATGTTGTTGTACATAAATAGGACAAGTACACTAATGTGTAAAAAGCTCAGGTGCAAGCTATACCACAACAAGCCTTCCTGATAAGAAAGGAGGAACGAGTGAGCATGTGTGAGCTCTTACAAAAATGTAATACTGCTTCTTTTGCAAACATTTGAGGAAAGGTTATATATAGGCAAACATTGTCACAGATTCGAATGAGCCTTGTGGTAAACAGTTTGAGGCAAATTTGTTACATATTAATTGCAAATGTAATTTCGGGAAAAGAAGTTAAAGTACAAACAATATGTCCTTGTTTTTTAATGACATGTTTAGTTATAGATGTTGGGTAGGAGAAGCAGTGCCATGCTGTCAACAATGTATAGCATGTTTAAGTATATAGTCACACACAATTTAGCAAAGACACTTTAAAATGATAACTTATAACTTTTTTATTAGCTGTTTCTACATACTTAAAAGTTTAAGGTCACAAATGTGGCAAAGGTGCCACACAAAAGTCCTGTTAATGTCATCTCTGACCAGGGCTGGACTGGGACAAAAAAATCGGCCCTGGCATTTTTTGGTCCCGGCAGCCTACCACCACATATAGGCCTACTATATATTTCAAGAGTTCACGCTTTCCTCAAAGTAAATCAGAGGTGGACAGTAACGAATTAGTTGTAATTTTTCAAGTATCTGTACTTTACTGGAGTAGTTTTATTTTTAGCAACTTTTACTTTTACTTCACTACATTCCTAAG
>JAUCMU010000111.1:246002-260044 GCA_032275025.1 Enteromius treurensis | reverse complement strand
TTTTTTATTGTATTTTTGCCGTATCGAAAACATACCGAACCGTGACACTACTGTATCGTATCGAACCGAACTGTGATTTTTGTGAACCGTTACACCCCTAACATATATATATATTACTGGTGGGCCGTTATCTGCGTTAACGCGACGTGCTCAGGGCAAAAAACAATCGATCGCTAACAGCATTTGTAGCCACGGATTTTAACGTGGGATTTAAGAACATGCTAAATGTTATTGAGCCCTAGTACTCCTAGCAAAGAACAGAAAGAGTGTTTCCTTCTTTAGCTGAAGCACAACAGCGACCCAAGTGTTGAAGAAATGATCTGTGCTATCCAAAGAAAATTTGGACACTCTCATCTTTCTGAACTTAAAAAAAAACAAAAAAACAAAAAAAACATGGTTTTGGTTATAATAGAGGTTTTATTTTATTTGCTGCTAAGAATAAACCCCAGAAGATATGTGAAGTATAGCTCCATTGTAGTTCAAAGTAAAAGAAAAGAACAACAAGATCATACTCTTATGTTAGTTTTAATTAAAAAAAAGTTTGAAAATGTTATTTATTTTTGCTGTTTCGTGTCGTATCGAACTGAACCGTGATTTTAGTGAACCGTTACACCCCACATATATATATATATATATAAATCTGCAGTGTAGCTACACTGAGAGTCAGACTAATGTTTTACACTGGATGTAAAACAATATGGTTTGATATACAATTATTATATATAATGAGTAAAATTATGAGTACTTTGTTGTATCTTATAATGTTGATATTAAAATTGCCTGAACAAGCAAGCATTAACCATGGGATTAAAGCAAAACCTTTAAAAGGGCAAATGTCTAATGGGTGTGCACTGGATTCAATGGTCTGACTTGGGTTATTATGTCCAAAATGTTTAATTAAGTGTGATTACCTTCATGAAATTATGAGACAATACACATGACAAATCAAATGAGACATCACAAGCAAATATCCTGGATTAAGCCATAAAGGTTAACTTTAACACCTAGCAATAATAAATTGCTTATGTATGGCCTGGCTTTTATACTGTAGTAATCCATATACTCCAGATAGAAATAGTCAAAATTTATGAAGGCGACTGTGTATAATCACAATAATCACAGACTATTAAAACATTAATAGCATATAGAAAGGTGTGAATAATGCAGCTGGATCCCCGTAATGACACAAAAGTATCCTTAATTTTAAAAGTATGATCACCTGGTACTTAACTCGTTCTTTACTGTGATAGCTGGCAGCCAAAACGTCTACACATTTCTATGATTTTGCAACCACAAACGCCCACTTTGTGACACACACAGGATGTGTAAATGTAGAGTCAGCAAAAATGCTGTTCCTTTCCTGTATTACGGGTAAAGTTTTTGGCACACCACCCAAGGCTGGACTGCCAAGATAAAATCCTTCTAAAACACACAGGAAAAAATTCATTATCTGTAGAAAATTATACAACAATAAATAAATAAAAGCAGCAACGTTACTTAGGCATACGATTTCTGGGGCAATTTATTCACCCTCATCAATTTATTCACCATTGTGAATATTCTAACAAAAAAAAAGAGAATTTAGCAAAAGGTCCTGGCTGGTCTTTTATATGTTTGACCCTAAACCACAAGACCAGTCTTAAGTATGTAACAATACATTGCATGAGTTAAAATGATAGATTTTTAATCGATTATAGTCTTTCATCAATAATAATTAGGGTATTAAGAAAAGATTAGTACATTTTACCGTAAATATACCTTAACATAATTTTTGATTAGTAATATGCACTGACTTCAAAGGTGATTTTATAACGTTAATTTAAGATTTTTTTTTGCACCCTAAGATTCCAGATTTTTAAATAACTACATATCGGCAAAATATTGTAATTTCCTAACAATACATAAATTGAAAGTTTATTCAGCTTCGACCCTTATGACTGGTCAGACATAACAACAGCATGCAGTGGACTGTAAAGCTTTAAAAAAAACACTAAATACCCCATTAAAGGCCATATGATTTTAAGTTTGTCTTCCAAGGAAAAAAGGTATACAAGTTAGAAACAACATACAATTTTTCCTATTTTTCTTTGTATTTGGTGTATTTTAGTATGTGTGTGTTAAGCGCTGGTTGTATATTGAAGCACCACAGAAGTCTGAACTAATTGCCCCAAGGGGATAATAAAGCTATAAACTAAAGTAAACTAAATAACTTCATGGAGAGACTTCATGGACCAAAATCTTTACTTATTTACTTGGCTCCTATACCAACAGACTGCTCAGATCCATTGTCTTTTCAACCAATTTGACTCTTGTTTGTGAACTTCTCCTCTGACATTTTATTTTGATCCTCAGGCCCAGCACAACCTATAATTTGGCCTCTTAAACAGCAGCCTGATTGTTTGTCAGAGTGATGGGCTTAGCTGCTCTTTTCAGTTCTTCATCGCCTGTTGCATTAAAGATCTTCAAACCAGCAATTATCTTTCTTTTTTCCCCTGGTTTTTTTTTTTTTTTACTTTTATTTTTTACTCGCTACACTCTGAATAAAAGTGATGCTAATGTCAGGGATATTTCAGCTAAACATGAAGCTGTGGCATTCTCGAAGGTTCACACACTTCTGCTGAGTTTTTGCAGAGTTTTTGCTAGCTTTATTGCTATAAAAAGGCACAGGTGAACATTATGAATGTCAAGGGGGAAAAAAAAGCAAACCATTATTGACGCACAATTTGCCAAAGATTGTATACATAAAAGTGAGTGAGCTAGATTCTTACATCTTTCAAAGACAATAAAAGTCACACATGCCCATGCAAAAATCTTGCAAAGGTTGGTGGGAGTTTTTGCATGTTTCTTTGCACTTGCTTGGATGTGTTCTCCTAATTGCTATGACATTCTGGGCCTTCCTTACTGACATTATTTACTCACATGCAAATGTACTTTATATAAGTACATACCTATATAAACTAGATAATTTTAGATAAGAAATATTAAGTAATCACATATACTGGCTGTAACAGAAGACAAAACTAGTGAATGCTACAAAACCACAGACAAAGGCACACAGGCAGTTTATTTTCCTTTTAACAGATGTCTGCCGTGGCACAGCTATGCTTTCTGATGGCCGAGCGATGGTGGAGGAACAGTTTCTGAAGGAACCTGCAATTACTTCAAAGCTCTTAAGATTCCTTGGGCTTGAGTCAGTGTTTACTGTTGGAGTGCTCAATCCGCCTGCAAATTACGACTACTGGCGTTGGCATGAAATGCTCTACAGTCACGCACAAAGCAGGGAGTGTCTTAAATCGGGTACAGTGTGCCATATACAAGAATCTGCTTTGATCACACAGGTGCACACAGAGTAATGTTTCTCTTACTTGTTTTTCTTTCTCTACGACTAGTAGTAAACAATATTATTTGGCAGCTGAACTGCATTATTCGGCAACTTGTAGGAAAAGCTGATGCAGATAATTGGGACGATGATCAAGTAAACATTTGTATATAATCTCAGAGTTCCCACAAGCCATTAAAAGGTACATCACTTTTTATGTTCAACAAACAAACTCTGACTGAAATAATACAGAAAAGTGGAATACATGAATAAATTGTGCTTGGTTGAAAAACATTTAAAGTTAAAATTTCTTTAACCGCTCAGACATTGCATCGAGTCGCAATGTTTTTTTAACTAACAGTTTGGACTTTCATAAAATCAGCAAGACATTATGTATTCTCTGAACATAATTCATTAAAACATACTCATATATATATATATATATATATATATATTTGTAGACACAGGAAGAAAGTACACAAGGCCGATGGAGAGACACCACTTGAAGCAACTCGACTGTTGGGCAGTTAATTATACTCTGAATGTCGTCTTAATGAAGGGTGTTACAGTCATAGCCGTTGATGTCATACCACAGTCTCCTCCATAACACTCTTGTCAGATCCATTTGTCCATGTTTGCACGGCAATAGAAGGCGTGAACGTCATTTTTCAAGCAAGTGAGTGAGTGGACATGGAGTGCCAATGAGATTATGAGTGTTCTTGAGGTGGTATGGCACTAGAGTTGTCATCACATGACTCAACATACTGTGTTGGGCAAACAGTTCTCAAAATATTGCAGCCACACTAGAAAAAAACTATCAAAGCAAGACAAGAAAGTCCTATGCATGCTTTCTCAAAGCAAAAAGAGGAACTTTCCAAAACATTCTCTGCTTATGTGTCGCTCAGTTCTCTGATTCCAAATAGTGCATAATCCCAGGAAAAGTCAGTAAATGGCAATATTTTTAACAACATCACCTGAGCAGAAGAAGTTCTTGATGTGACCTCTTCAGTCAGCCTGACATATCTCGACAGCGGTGCTAATACATGGGAGGATAGAGACTCCACATGCAGCGCAGAACACGTAAACAAACAAGCAGCCAAAAGCTCTGTGCTGCTGCTGGCATAAAGCTGAATGGTGGGTGTAGGCCGCCGTTAAAGGGGCTTTATGTCACTCTGCTCTCTCCTAATCTGAGCTTTGCTGGAGCGGGGAGAGCCGGTCGGGGGTGGTGTTTCAGAGGAGACGTCAGGTGCTCAGATTGATACGCCTCTGAGGCGCTGAGAGATCACTGACAGGATGTGGGCATTCAACAACATGAGTCTCAGAAAGAAATTCTGAGAAATAAACAGAAAGAGAAATGGACTAAGAGAAATAAATGTTTAAATGTGTCCAAACAGTTTCAGAAAGTAATTTGCCTGTCCACGCTGCGGCATCATACAAACATCTATTTAATGTTTGAAATGCAGCTTTGTACACCAATGAGATTTCACTTTTGTTGTGGCTACTGAAGGACAGAGCAATAGAAACCAGTTACGGCAGACAAAAACTAAATACATGGATAGCAACAGCTTTTGTTTATTGTTTTATACAACAACTAAAGGAATTTGTGTTAAAAAGTTAAACTCTGATTCAGATGGAACCAACACAAAAATGAAGAACGTAACTCAAGTGTGTGCTTCATTTGGATTTTTTGATATTCAGTTTTAAACACTAGTAATTATATAATGTATTTGACAATACAGTATTTAACATTTTTTGGAATTAGCAAATAATAACTTGGCAAAATGATTTGTGATGTCCACCCGTGTGTTTCTTTGATATGACCTACTGTTCATCTGTCTATGAACAGAATATGCATTCTAAGTGATATATAAATAAAAGGGTACAATAGATGAGCTAGAAAACTATTGCATGTGCTTGCGAAAAGGAATAGGAATATATTCCATGTGTAAGACTCCTGTATGTAAGTCAATTCAATTCAGAGACCTTATAACACAGCACGCTGCAGATGAAGCACATCAGACGTCAGCTGGGGAAGCATAGTTCTTAAGATTTCACAGTTTGACTGCTACAGTAATACCGCTCTCTAACATATCAATACTTAACTAATCAATATCAAGTAAATGATATTAATTAATTTTGCTATTCAGAGCTGAGGAAATCAAATGCCCCATTGTGAAGTCTAAATCTGAAGGGTTATATCATGCTGATTTTGATTGATTGTGAAAAGAACCCCCTAAAGAGGTAGTCTGGGGTATAATTCACATCACAGTGTACATCTTTACATTCTCTGGTCACACTACACTACACACAGCCGTTGTTCACTGACGAGCTGCCCAATACCATGTTTATTATCAGCGTGGATTTGCGCAGCTCGTCAGTGAAAAACGGCTTTGTGAAGTATATGTGGCTCAATGTGAAATCACGCACCTGATGGCATTTACAGCTGATTATATATTATATATCGGCCAATTAGTAACGGTGCATCCCTACTAGATACTGCACATAACAGTGTAAAATCAAAAACTGCAATGCCTCATTTTGAACTGCAATGCCCCAATAATACAAAATTATTAACATACAACATCTTTTTTTAATGTAATAACAAACCTAAATCTTATTTTAATCTTTAAATCATATTACGAATCATATTAGAAAACATTATATATAAACTGTACTAAGACAAAAATACTTTTGTCTTATTCCTACTATCAGTATTTTAAGAAAACTACATCCACATCAACAGAAAAATAAATAAATAATAAATTCCTTCGTGCTCCACCTTAGATTTATAAACCACACATTTAGTTCTCAAGGTTTTAACATCCGAGCCACACCTGAATAAATCCGATGTTGGCCTAAATGTTAATAGTGTGCAACGCCCTTTACTCGGACAATAACCTTTGAAAAAAAAAACATGGTTTTCCAGGCTGCCATACTGTACATGTTGACCTGTTCAGATACGATGTGAATATGTTAGTGAATATGAACAGTGTAAAAAAAAATCAATTTAGGTAGTAATGCCTAACAATAAACGCCTAAATGATGTGTAAATAAACAATAAATCTGTCTATCGGAAAACCAGAACAGAGGTAGAGAAAGAAAGAAAAACATAGTGACAATTTCTATGATTAAAATGAGCGAATCTTCGCATACACGTTTATTTAAATTTTTTTTAATTAAGCTCTATAATGTCCTACAAATTAAATATACAGAGAACAATCTTGGTCATTTGTGCCTATGACAGAGTATGTGACGTCAACCCATGCCCCTGTCAAGAAAATTCATGGTCTAATTCAATGTGTGTTAATGCAGCGGGGGGGGGGGGGGGGGACTGACGTTAAAACCGATTCATTAAACCTCAAGCCTTCAATCATGTTTTAAATGTCTCTTTACTTCTTTCTTTCTGCTTCACAATTTTGAAAACACTTTGCTTTCCGTTTCTGTTGGATATAGCCAATGCTTATCCTAGTTTCAAATCTAACCATGCCCAGGGCTGTTGAACAAAAGTGCATGACAATGTTTATTAACTTCTACACTAATGATCTTGATCTTGCATGCTGTTCATGTGCCATGGTAAAGAGAAAAACAAATCACAGAGAGGGGAAAAACATTTCCCCTGCCATTTTTTTTAATTTGTGTTAATTGAAATAATAATCAAGATTTTAATTGGCACAGACAGACTCGAAATCAATTGTTGGATAAGAGTTTAATGATGATGACGTTGCATTTCTTATTATTTTTCATCTTTTTGTTTTTCAATTGAAAACACAACACACATTATAAGCAAAAGGTTTGTCAGACACATCTTAAGATCTAATTGAAGGATTGAATGAAAGAATGGGAATAAGGGAAATAGCGGTAGAGAACATTAAAATGAGGGCGTCTCCTGCATAAATGAGGCTGGGAAATGAAAGAAAGCAGAAAGACACCGACCTCAGGGAAAGCTTCACCCTGAACACACTCTGGCCACTGATGTTAAGAGCGCACTTAAATTAAGAAAGAAACGTACTCAGAAAATAATTAGAGTAAAACTAATTGGCCAACTATTTAAGTTGAAGTGGCATGGGGAAGGGCAGGGAGGCTGATGAATGTAATGTGGCAGTCTGAAGGTACACTTGGGAGTGGATATACTGGAGAAAAAAAGAGACATCAGTGCATTCAATAAGCCATTTTTACAGTGCGTATTCGGCACAACAAATGAAAATGTAATAATATATAACACCAAATTTCTTCCGGTAATGAAGCAAGGATGCCATGGTTGATGACTCCCAACAATCTCATAAAGGTGATACAACCATGTTCACCTTGTCTCACGATCATTTACTTTCAAATGTTATTTGCACAGAACCCACCGAAACAAACATATTAAAGTGCCCCTATTATGCCTTTTTCAAAGACTATATTTAATGCAGTGTGTCCTGTAGCTGTATCTGCAAAGTTGTGACGCCGACAGTGCACGATTAATTAAGCTTTTGACTATCAAAAACAAAAGAGTCGGCTCACATTCGCCTAAATGAGTCGTCAGCAATTCGATTCTTTTTCTGTTACGGCCACATGCCACATTCTACGTCGCGAACAACTTGTTATGGCAAGGGGCGTTTCGTTTTCCGACACACGCTGTAGCGGTAGACGAATCATAAAGGACTGTGCCATCTGACCAATCACAGCACTGAGGGCTCACGGAGAGGCGGGGTTTAGACAGACGGATTCTTCCAACTGCTTCACACGAGTCGTTTAAAAATCATTTAGAAACGGGGTAAAAATAAATCTATTTTTAGAGAAAACTAAAGTGTTTTTTGACCTTGCATACACGTAAACCTGTTTTAAGAGACTCATAAAACAATATTAGCAACTTGCATAATAGGGGCACTTGTTAATCATGTTTTCAGTGGGATTCTTTAAAAATTTAGTGAGCATTGTCTGTTTTAAAGCAGATGGGTAATTCATTCTTTGATTTGCTTAAATAAAGGCCTACTTTGAGAGCATGCTGACAAACATGTTTTTATTGCATTCTTTTCAATGTGCCAAGTTTAACATGGCAAGAACAGACCTAGCAATGTTTCTGGTTGCCATGATCACTTCATATGCTTGCTGCTGATCTTTGAAGTCATAGTAAGATCGCTTAAATATGGTAATGAATTTGTTGGTTAGTTACAGAAAAGCTAAAAGAAATAAGTGTGACTGACCAAATCGGCTGGCTCAACACACCCCGAGCTCAAATGTCAACCTACGCCTATAGTGTCGTATCAGATGGGTTATATTTTGCATGTGAATAAGCAGAGTGCTTTTTTGTTTCACTCTTGACATGAACAAACCTGTCATCTGTGATTTGTTGTGCCTTTTCATTTTATTTCTGGTGTGAATAGGCCTGTCGTCAGTGATTCGTTTGGCTTTTCATTTTACTCTTCATATGTATAGGCCCGAAGACAGTGTTTTTGAACCTGATTTTTAAAATAAACGTGTTTACAATGTAATTGTAATTACAAGATTTGTTGCCCTGTGTTGCTGTTTTTCATGCTTTCCAATAAGCGCCCATTGGAGATACTACAACCATGATCGAAACAGGCCTCCATGTTTAGCTCTTGCTTTCATTCTTTCCCTTTCATTTTTAATTAAAACAATCACTAATTCCACTTTAGTGACTTTATTCAACAGATTGGGCCTTTAACAACAGCCAAAAAGCAACTTGTAGACCTGGCACGTGACTCGCCAGAGCTGTCTAAAATAATCAACAGCAGTGGCGGTGGTATCCCTGAGGGACAACGGAGCAATCCTACTCCTCACCCGCTGCACAGGAAGTCAGGTCTCGGCTAGCGGCCCGTACGGCTCCAGTGGAGTGAGACTGATCAGGCTTGTCACGAACACAGAGCCTCAGCTCGCTTCACTGATGGCTGCGCAAACTAGGACAGCTGACATTTAGAGCTGAATGGTACCACGTTAAACCGAGCAACAAAAGAGCAGTGAACAGTGCTCAGTCCAAATCTACTGGATTGACCTGTATGTACCGATGGACCCTTGTGTTCTGAAGCCTAAAAGGAGCTTGAATCTAGAAATTTATTGGAGAACTGATACAGTATCAGAGCATTCCTGTTTAGCAGCGTTACATGTTTTTCGAGTTAGCGCTCCTACTTCGAACTCCCACAGTCGATCTCTAAAAGAAGAGAGACAAAATAGCAATAGCAAATCTTTTTGTCCATACCTGGAAAGAGACCACTCATACCTGGTAGGATTGCTACACCAGAACACTGATCGTGCCCTCTATTTCTCACCACCAGTGCAGACTGCTCTCATGACAGGCCCTCGATGCCCTGAGGGACACAAGTGGGTTTGGCAAGGTAAACATGTCCAGCCTACTAAGATAAAACCAGTGAGATGGCACACTCCAGGCAACTATCATGCTACACGACACCATTCCTACCGATGCCTGAATGGCCTCGCTCTGCTAGCAGAGGGCAAAGGCAAATCTGGAGAGGAGGGGAGGTCATGCAAGATTTGATGAAGATTTAAACAGTCAATACGTCATCTACTAGCCACTTGATAAAGGAGTGCTCACTTTTAAACATGTTAGGAATTACATTCCCCTTTCTCCATCGCCAGCAAGTGTCTCCACCTTTATGGTGTGATGCAGTCATATATTATATATAATTAAATCAATTCTCCTCTCTGCTTAGCACTGTCAAACGAAAGCCAATGGCCGCATTTACATAGACCAAGGCCCATTTACCAGTTGAGCCAGGTGTGTCCTACTCCTGAAGGGGCAACGTCCTGTAGTGTTTACTGTAGCTTTAACCTGCCCAAACACACTTGCCTGCAAGATTTCATGTGTGTTTAATTACGACTGGAGCTAAACTCTGCAGCATATTGGCCCTCCAGGCTCCAGTACTTTTTAAACAGTCAACTATAACTTATATCAACGGGAATTTCAGACAGTGGTTCGAATCACACATTTTATTAGTTCCCTTCGGTATGAAAGATCATTGCAGCGATTTCTAATAATCAGAATATAACCTTAAAGGCCCCTATATGATTTTCCCCTGATATAGTGTGTTCTTTGCTCAAGGGTAAACAGAAGTTTGAAATAGCTGAGCAATAGTATACTGTTTGAGAACATTCCAAAGCAGCTCATAACTGATGGAAGCAATGTTTGGGCGAGTATTCAAATATTTGCTGCAAGCTCTCTTTTCATGCACAACTATCACACAACAATAATGACTGTGATGAGAAAAGCAGTTAAAACAGCATCTGATCATAGAGCCATGGACATGTTTGACCCAACGATCCTCAAAAGATTCTCCATGTAAAACAATGAGTCCCAAAGTACATCTACCTAAGTCATCATAGACCAACGGTAGTTTGAACGGGTCAAAATGATGTCACACTTCATTCTTCGATTTAGCTTTAAGTATACCATAGTTCTTTATCAGACATGAAGCATTCACATGTAACTTACCATGTTAAACAAATCCTAAACAAACCCCAGTATACCAAATCTGAAGCAAAATTCTTCAACAACATCATACAGGTTAGATTTTTGAATAGTCCAGTGAACCCCTTTGACCTTCTCTGGCTACTTTTCAAAGCGAACCAAGAAAAGTTAGGTGCTAATTTACAGAGCTTTTCCATTGTATAGAGGCAGATATTCCACTGGCCTTTCACAAGCACCTCTTACATAGCTAAATCTGGTCGCCAGTTGTTTCTGTGGAAAATGGTTTGTGCATGAAGCCAACTATGGCAAATCATGACAAACACTGTTGTATTAAAAAAAAAATCTCAGCAGAAGACATGCAGCTTAAATCAAAGCACTGATGACAAAATAAAACCGTAACATGCTTGAACCTGCTGATATCAAGGCAACAGAAAACTGGAAACCAAATGTAACTGAAATCAGTTACTTTCTTTGCAGCTTTGTTTTGCAGTGTGAAATAATACACAGCAGCTTCAACCACACATAAACCACTACTTCTTTGAATAAGAAGCCCTAAAATCATAAATTGAAATATAACAAGATATAATTTTCTCTTGATAGGTCAAGATTAACATTGCTTGGAATAATGACCCCTGCATTGGTGACCTTACAGACGGCCACTAACCTGTGGCTGAAATGGGTTTTAGTGCACTATGGTCCACTGGGAGTGAACTGTACATGTCAATGCATGAATGTAGTGTACTGCTGAGGGACTGAACGCTGAGATGGTGATGCTGATGATGGCTGCTATTTTCCGTATGTTAACCATCATTTCGGCTCTCTTGGGGAGGACAAACATGGCTCCGACTGGAAAAGGCCATAGAGCAAGGGCCTCCCGGGGCAATACACGCCCTCTCACGCACACATGGGCACAAACATTCAAACGTTGGTGCGGCAGAGATGGGGAAATAGAAAAAAAAAAAAAAAAAAAAGGGAGGAAGGGCAAGACACAGGGTGACTGGAAGGGGAGGCGAGAGAGAGAGGGCCTGCAGACACAACACAGCTCAGAGTTGATTGGGAGTGACAGGCTGCTGATTAGTCAACTCGCAGCCTACACACACGCACAAATAAGAACAGAGAAATGAACGCTCACACAAGAGCGACCTATTCTTACATGCACTTTTACATGTAGTGCTTTGTGAAGACATTTTCATGCGCTGATAAACAGACAAACATCCTTTCTCCAAACAAATCAAAGATATGGGGGTTTATGATCTTCCCAAGAGTGTGTATTGATGTATGTGTCTTACTTTGAGAAGATAGATGGGAATGTTGCTAAAATCCACAGGGAGTTTAAGAAGGAATCGTGCAGAAAACTCCCCCGTCTAAAAGAGAGAGAGAGAGAGAGAGAGAAAAAACCCCCATCAAATAGTGAACAGACACGCACACACACATTTTGTAACATTCCTCACACAGTAACCTACTTGTTAAAGGAATAATTCTATCGTTGTTTCTCATCCACGTTGTACCAAACCCACCTGACTTTATTTCTGCCATGAAACACACAAGTTCAGCAATTCTGAAGAATCTCCCTTATCGCCCTTTTCCATCAAATTAAAAAGAAAGGGGAAATAAAAGGCTTTCATACTTAATAAAAGCAGCAAAAGCCATTTTAAAATGGGCAAGCAATGTGTCTGAGATACCGAGATCTTACACTGGACAAATGGTTTGGCAAATGGATAGCTGGATGGAAGACATACTATACACTTTCCTATTATGAATATGTATCACAAAGTCAGAATCCTCACAGATTAATCCGTCAAGAGTAGTTTCTAACAATTAACATAAAAACACAAAGTGTCTTCAGAAAACTTGTATCCTACACTGTGAATTGTAGGTTTATTTAGAGCACTGGTAATCTGGATTTGGTTCTGGATAAGGGGATTCAATCTTATCTTGTACAAAAACCTTGCACAACAGTAAAATGGATTGTTTGAATATGTTTTTTTCTCTCTCCCAAACCTGGATATTCTAATTCAGATTCAACTTTTTGATCAATAATAAGAGTCTAACCTAAAGGTACAGTAGGAGATCTGGGAAAATGCTAACTTTAGCCTGATAGCATTGAAAACGCACCTTGCTCCTTAACGCAAAATGCCATCGAAACCCACGCCTCCTGAAATCATGAATGCGCACCAAAAAACCGACCATAGGCATCAGTCATTCACCGGTGAGATATCTGTATAGTACTTCATAATGCTACAATTCCAAACATTTTGAAAAAACGGAATTATATGAAGCACTTTTTCGCTTGTGTAGCAAGCAAAACTTGTCAGTTTTATTGCATACATTTATTGTCATATTTCTTGCATACAAGGATTTCGACAATGACAGTGTGCTTGGCTCCACTGACGTCTCTATGGAGACAAGCACTTTGTCCGATGTGAGTGTAAGGGGTTGACAAAGGCTGGCGTGGCACCCGAAATGTCACACGTAGGGGTTGCAGAGGACACGGCGGCGCGCACAGGGTAACGCAACTTTGATTTTGACTGTGGTTTTCGATCGGTTTTGAGCCCTTTCAAAGACTTTTCTTTCACTTACTGTACTTTACTCATTACTTTGGGTATGTGAAGAGACTTTCAACCAGCACAAAAAAAAAAAATTTTTTTTTTTGCTATTGCTATTGCTGTTACTTATTTAATCATTTTTTCATTTTGTAACAATAACCAATAACAATAACAATTTCCAGTGTATTACTATGAAGCTTGTTTGAAATAATCTGCATTGTATAAGGTGCTTTATGAATAAATCTATCATGACTTGACTGCTGTCACTGCAAACAATTTCTTTACAAATAAGAAACTTCGTTAGCAATAGTGTGGACTACATTTCTGTTAAAGGAACTACATTAAAGAAATTACATTTTTAACATTTTTAAGTCCCTCTTAAATTTGTGTGCGTATTTAGGGGTTGTAGGGTCAGTACCCTCATAGAACAATACCCTCAACGTACTGATGCATTTGCCAAGTCAATATTGTGTCATTTTGATTTAATTTAAAACGTAAGTGAAGTACATATTTAGCGACACATGTGACAGAGAAATGCTGTGCTCCCAGAGTGTTTACTTCAAATTCTCTTCAAATGTTCTCCAGAGTTCTCGCCGGATCCAGATGCACACACACACACACACACTATAAGTCCTTACACAATCTAACATGTGTTCAAAATTGAACTGGAAATGAGGTGCTGGGCGTCCGGCCAGAGGAGAACTGGACCCAACTAAGCCTGGTTCTCACAAGGTTTTTTTCCCCATTCTCT
>JAUCMU010000111.1:227691-243868 GCA_032275025.1 Enteromius treurensis | reverse complement strand
AAAAATATATATATATATATATATAATAATCCCGGAATTCGGGTTGTATACGTTTTGTTTACATAATATTTGTTACCGGTGTATATTTGTTATGTATATATAAATACACACACATGCATGTATATACTGTTAAGAGATTGCTCTAGGACATATCACTTTACCTCTTCCACTGTAAAATAAATGGCTCAGATGGAGAACAGCACACTGCAAGGAAGCCCTGTCTTTGTTGCTCAGAGGCATCTATCCCCAAGCTGACACTGAGTCTGAATTACTCCAGCAGTAGCTGCATGCTCCAGGAACGACTCCCCTGTGATCAGCTCAGTTTTTTTCCCTTTTCCCCAGTTCTCATCCTCTGTGATCAGTGTGTTGCCTGTGTTCAAATGGGTCTGACTCCTGCAAATAATTCTGTGCAGCAGTGATATGTGATTTTATCCTCATCTTGGATCCAGGGGGGAATTTACTAACTGTATTTATATGTCAGCTCAGCATTGCTTCACTGTTCAGCACAAAAAGAGCATCGCAAGTCATTCAGTAAGGACATTATGATTAAAAAGAGGAGCCTTCAAACAGAAGTTCAGGTTGAGAGATTTTTAACAGAATTTGTGGCACATCATTGATTACCATGGAAAATATATAGAGCATCATTACAGTGGCACAGATAAAAATTAAATAAAGCATTTTTTTTTTTAAGTTTGTATTACGTTAAACTGAACGATGTGTATTTTCTGCAATAATCTATTGCGCTACAAAGCTGTTAGTTGCAAACGTTTTAATTAATTAATCAAATTAAAACCAAGTTATTGTTTTTGTATTTGTATTATATTTGTATTTGTTATTTGTTATTTTTTTTTAAATGCATTACAGGTTAACTTGCATACCTGATCCCCCATTTCATACATTTATTGAATAAGCTATTTTCCTATTGTCATTTGAAGTGTTATTTCTTTTCTAATATCACCTCGGCCAGTTAAACCAACCATCAACCATCCTGGTCACATATTATTGTAGCACAGTTTCTGCTGCATACAAAAACAATTATGTGTTGGTCAATAGTATGTTATAAGTAGTTGAAATAATCACAAATATCAGAGCATGTCCAAACATCTCAGGAACCCCAAAATCACCTCAGACCCCAGAGGGTTAAGTTTCTTATCATATCCAAACTGATACAAAATTCATTTAAAATGAGCATATTTCTTTAAAAATAAGCCAACCAAAGTGACATTAACAGAGTTTGTCAGAAACACGTGTTTTTGATGCTGGCCTGTGCGTTTTCCTGAGCTGGACTATGTTGGCTGAGAAGCCTTTCCACGACACCCAGTGTGTCCAGATTAACCAGCTGTCCTAACATATGGTGGTCACCCGTGGAAGAAGCTTTGCTTTTAGGCTGACATTGGCATTGTGGAGCATCCCTGTTTGGATCTCATATAAATAATAGAATTTCACCAGAAAATGACAGTAAGAACTTTTGATACTATGGCAGAAGAGTCTAAATGCATAAATGTTGACTAGAAACCTGCTTATCCTTTATGGTCAGTACAGTTTTTCAAAACGAGCTTAATAATTACATAAAAAAATTATCTTATATCATTCTAGTCAACTCAAGAAACCTTTATTTATTCAGTGTTTTTAACAATATTGTGTCAAAGCAGTTTTACAGTAATAAATAGGAAAATAGCTTTCATTTTTGTGTAGCACAGTTCTCTGCTGTCATTTTTTTCTAATCCAATTCGAATCTTGTCAGCTAATTACAGTGGCAGCGTTTACCTACACTATATCTGATTTTCACATTGTTCACATGTGAGACATGACAGAAGAATCTTTTGAGGTAATCGGTGATCATGAGTGATTGTTTCAACTGGAGGCTGATATATTTGTTTATCTTTTCCTAGGCTGTTTATCATTACATGTATTGCTGTAATATACCCAGGCAGAAGTTGCGCTTTTCCCAGAAATGTTGGTCTTTTGTGTATAAGCAAAACTGTTCCCATCTTTAAACCATTCATTTGTGAAACACCCAAATGCTGCAAACTAGTAATCTACTGAACAATGAACAATATTGTAAATGTTCAGTCATAGCAGCTAAGCAAAATTTGTCAGAATTTGACCTGAAGGAAAATAAACAGACATTTATGTGAGTCAGTTTGAGTATTTGCTTATTGTACGATCTTCATCCATTAGTATTGACTTCTATCGAAGGCCAAGATGTTTCTATTTAACAGCTGTAAAAAGCTACAAATTATATTGCATTTACCAGAGGCGCTATAAAGTAGAATTCTTTGTTTGTGTGAAAGAGGAAAACAACTTATTTAAATATCTTAAATCTTCTTAGTTTGATATACTAAAAAAGATGTGAAAATGTGTGAAAAGATGGATCTCAACATCATACTGTATAAAAACTATATAAAAGGGACCCCAGCACAGATCCTTGGGGAACACCTTTGGCAATTTCAAAGAGTTCTTTCAATTAAATAATTTATAAACCTAGGAATAACATGATTTGAAAAACCAACACTTTGGTTTTATGGTCATACAGTCTTTAAAATCTGTCAGGTGCTTGTCAATTTTGTTTTGGATTGCCATGAATACATGAATATGTTTCAGCAGTCTCTTCATCAGGTATTGGCCAACACGTTACCACCATGTGAGAATGTTATTAAAAGGTAACGTGGGTTGCCGGACATCTGTGTTACAGTCAAAATGACCTGTTTAGAAAAGGTTAATATAGAAATCTATAACTGCAGTATTAAAGGTTGTTGTATAATGTCAATTGATGGTTATGCAAAATGCAAAAGAAGATAGACTGTTAGAACAGACAGGGTGTAATGATGGCAGGGGTTCTAAGTCAATTTTTTTTCGACATGCCGTGTTCCTGGAAAATAGAATAATAAACACTCCAATAGTCATTTATCATGTTGCGGCTGCAGTGTTCACAGACCTGGGCTCCTGGAGATAGATAAGTCAGAGTGGGGAATTCTGCCATACTGTTTTCTCAGAAAAAAAGCATTAAAAGACAGGAATAAACAGCAAAGTAGGTCAGTCCAGAAAACAGCTCTGTCAGAACACTGTATTATGGAATGAAGTTGTTGTTTTTTTTTCTCTCTCTCTCTCTCAAAGTTATTGTTCACAAAGAACAGAAAGTCTGTATAGAGGTACAAATCATTGTATTGCTTTGTGTTCCCATCATGCTCTTGACTTAAAAAGTGGCTAGGCAATAGTTCTGTCTTGTTATGGCTCCTGAATGTATTGTTCTGAAGGTATATTGATTTTCTCTAAGAATTTGTTAACTTATTTAAAAGAATAGTAAGCTTGTGTGTCTTATTTCCTTATTATCCTGCTATATCTT
This sequence comes from Enteromius treurensis, assembly GCA_032275025.1. Classification (NCBI taxonomy): domain Eukaryota; kingdom Metazoa; phylum Chordata; class Actinopteri; order Cypriniformes; family Cyprinidae; genus Enteromius; species Enteromius treurensis. The sequence continues at coordinate 240,522 of JAUCMU010000111.1, read as the reverse complement.
GTGTTAAATTGACAGATTGTAAGTTTAGGAACAGGGGTTGGGGCATGCTCATAAATGTATAATAATATCATTAAAGTAAAACTGTTCTGACTGTTTACATAAAAAAAAAATCACACCCCTACATATACTGTATGCAGTAATGCCATTGTCCTTGAAACAAGTCAAAATAAGGGTTAGTAGTGTGTGTCGCCTCCATGTGCCTGTATGACCTCCCTACAATGCCTGGGCATGCTCCTGATGAGGTGGCGGGTGGTCTCCTGAGGGATCTTCTCCCAGACCTGGAGTAAAGCATCCGCCAACTCCTAAAGAGTCTGTGGTGCAACATGGCATTGGTGGATGGAGTGAGACATGATGTCCCAGATGTGCTCAGTTGGATTCAGGCCAGTCCATCAATGCCTTCGTCTTTGTAGCATTTGAACCAATCAGGCACAAACTATTTGTGATAAATAATCTTTAAAACTGCTTTCCAAGCCCAAGGGGCAAGTCAAATTGCAACTAGAAGGCTCTTTGGAGCCATCCCCCGGCCGACAGCTAACACCCCAGGAAGGCGAACAGGCCTCTGATTTCCATGGCAACTGACTGATAAGACCGGTTTATTGCTTGAAGGAATGTGAACAAAGCAACTCGGACTAGTTTGCCTTGCTAAAAGACAATGGACCTTTCCCTAAACTAATTCACAGGAAAACTTTCTGTGAGTAACCCATATCCTTTAGGTCATTGTGTATATTGTTATTGTGCTTGTATATCGTCTTGTGTATGGTATACTGTTTTATGCATGTTTTTGATAGATCACTTTTCTCAATGTCACCTCATTAGGTCAACACATTCCGTCTTTGGTATCTAAGGACTCATCTTCAGACGATCTAATTGAGGGTGTATGTTATATGTTGATATCTTTGCAAAATTCAGTGTTTTAAGAATCTCTTCTAATTTGTTTATCAAGCTCCAATCCTGCGCATATGCAAATTACCATGCTTAGGAGCAAAGAACCATAAAAATTTCCCTCCAAACCATCAGCACACCATTGGCCCTTTGACCCACAAGAGGCGTGACCTCAACACGTTTTAATAGCAGGGACTAGCTTTTTGAATTTGTCTGGATGCGGGAGCCCATCATTCTCTCTAGACCCTCGGAGCCGATGCAGCCTAGATGCAGCACAATCTGCAGTATTTTGAGACACTAAGATGAGAATTTAGCTTCACGGCAATGGCGTAAAATGTTTCAATTTTTAAATTTTAATAACAACATTATTAAACCTTCCACACATCCAATTTAACCTGTCGCTAGATGATGCCATACGTCAATTTGCATATTCATTACGTCACTGCGTCATATTATCTTGCTTCTTTGTGGTCACAATGTTATTCAATGCACCCTAATTCTCAATATAACTGTTTTCACTGATATATTTAATGGTTTCGGTTGTCAGAAAAATTGAATAATTATGAAATAGTGACTGAAATACCTTACAAGATGTTAGTCTAGATTAAAATCCTTATTTATAATCGAGCATTGTCGGATGAAACCAAGTACACATAAGATATAGACAATGGCTATGCTGTGATTTTGGCTATATTTGCATGTAAAATAGAGTTAGAAGCAACATAAAAACTATTTTGACTGAAAACAAAACAAAAGCTCGTGCTCATGCAGCAGTACAACAAACTTTTGATAATGTTCAGTGCTTTGCTAACATCTGTATTGTTAAACGCGCTATATAAATAAAAGTGACTTGACTTGACTCGCTGAGGTTTTTCCAAGAAGTCTCTAGATTTGTCGCTAGTTGCTTTTAGGGAAAAATGTCGCCAAGGGGGTCTAAAAAGTCACTAAATATAGCGACAAAGTCGCTAAATTGGCAACACTGATCGACCTGTAGGGAAAACAGGCTGCAAAGAATGATGGCCACGCCTGGGCTGATATAATGAGGATTCCCTAACCCGCAATGGTTCAAAGAGATAGCTCTGACCCCTCTCATGCCATTGGTTGAGACCACTTGATGCACGGCCAAAAACAAAATAAATAATAAAAAAAAAGAAGTTAGGCAGCATTTTTTTAAATTCAAGGCAGAGGAAACTTTCTTGTCGTTATTTTAACACGGATGCACACACATAATTAATTCATAATAAACACTGTCAAATTCCATAAAAAATACAAATTTTGGATTTCATGGCGAATTCACAAAAGGTTTTAAACTTCTGAAGGAAATAACCATGCGCCATGCTTTTGGCATTTAACAATAAATAGCCTGAGATTACAACATGCCGATAAAACATTAAATAATCATCTTTGAATGATTCATTTTGAGCCAGAGATGATCCAAGAGTGTTTCACATGGATGAAGCACACATTAAATACAGAGCTTAGTCTGCAAAAACACTTCAGAGACTTTGAGAGATAAGGATAAAACAAAAGGACTCAGGCAATCAAAGGCAGGTGGCAGTTTCTAGAGTCCCTTATCACCCTTTATTGTCAAAATGTCAACTTGATGTGGTGGTTTCCGCCCCTTTGCACTCCCCCTCTCAACCATCTTGAGGCAAATGGTAACACCACAGGATATCCTGCACCGGCAGGGACACTTTCATCTCCTAACTCTACGTATCCCAAGTCTTGAAGCCAAACGAGGATGAATTCCAGCTCCATTTCTTGCTAAGGCAATGTGCCACAAAGCATGGGAAATTAAGCTCCTGAAAAAGAGGAAACACTGTTCTCACACAGTTTTCAGATAAGACAGTACAAGACCTTGAGTCTGTGCCATATATTTCATGCATGCAGGGAACAATGGTTTGGTAAGAAAGCTAGATTTTTGAAGGTTCAGACGGCAACTGAGCGCAGGCTATTTTCAGTCTCTCTTCCTGCAAACACACTGCTATTAGGGAAAGAAGTGAGTTGAGTGGGTGTATGCCCATCACAGAGTTTGCATTGCCATGTTCTTGCGGGCTGCGTGAGCGGGAAACGGCCTGCATGCCAACACGGTCTACTTGCCTTTCCTCCTCTCCTCCTACAGGCTGACCTCATTTGCATAGGTGATCCCAATTTGCATGAGCTTCCCTGACTGGAGCAGTGCACAGGTATGCAAATTCAGAGTGAGGGGGCAAAAACCAAATTGCCACCTTTTCACGAAGTGTTCCACCATTCTTTTCACCGTCCTAATTCTACCCAACAGCCAGTTCTGTCTTCGAGGCCCAATTGCTCATTGATGCGTGATACGTATGTAAGTTGAAATTAAATTTTAGTGACATTGACCGAAAACAAAATGCAGAATCTAAATTTTCGCAAGCAAGGAAATAAACATTACATGTTTCTCTCTTAAAGAACGGCTCTGGCTCTCGGCTCCTTGTCAAGGGTTAAGAATCAGACAAACAAATACGTATTCCTGTCGTTGCAAGGCACAAATAAACACAGGCTGTGTTAAAATGAGTTTGTCACACGCTGTCTTGGATTTTTAAATGATGGCAATGCAATTTCGGCTTGATTTTCATTGCTCCCATGAATCATTCCATCTTCAAGCCTGATTGAGTCACATACAAGCAGAAGAGAAGAGAGGGGACAGAGCATGCCGTCTGTCCACTGAGGCACACATTACACAACTTATTAACAGCACAACCCACAGCATACAGCTAAGCTTGTTACATTTCTTGGATCAAATCAAAGCGTATTTTCGTAGTTGATGGAAAAGAGGGGGAAAATGGAAAAGGAAAGATAAGAGATGAGCTCTTCACCCGTAACCAGGAATGATGATCAGGAAAGGAGCGTTTGCAAGGCCATTAATTCAGGGACCCACATACTTCAATGCTTTTTTTTTTTTTTTCCACAGCTACACAATTTCAAAGCTTTACTGAAACTGTAACAGTAACTGAACTGTAACTGTAACTTATTTACTCATTTGTTTTTTTTCAGTAATGGTAAACTGGTAGCCAACGTAATTAGCACACATGCTCTGATACTGATTGTCAAAAAGGCAACATCAGATTGAATCCACCTCATGCCATTTCAACTGTCCCTTCAGATATTTTCTGTCACTGTGCACAGTCAAATAAAATTTTATAAAATAATCCAAACATTAATATATATATATATATATTTTCAGTTTCATCCTGACTTTAAGAAACACTTCTCAATGTTTTAAGGAGTCATGTGCTAAAAAGTAATCTTTCCCATACTGGTTAAGAATTGCAACACCCCAAACAAACTGTTTCACTGTTACAGAATTTTCAACTCTTTAAAGGATCGGGGGTCATGAGAAAGTCAAAGTTTCCACACATGAGGAGTGGTTTTCTGGATAATGTCTTCAGTCTTAACTTTAAAAGTGAGATGAGATCATTGCTTAGCATCACTCCCCTTGGTAAGGAGTAAGACGTGTGAAACAGTTACTAGACTGCCATTATTCATCAAATCTATACAGGGTTGATTTTTGCTATGGTAAAGCTTAAGATAAATTGTAAGTCAGCCATACTACAAAGATCAAATCACAACAAGGGCATATTCCAGACACATCTTGATTCATTTTGAGATTAATAGGCACAATTCTGTTACAACGTCATTTAAGCATAGATACATTAAGTAATTCTCCTTTAACTAATACTGTGAACTGTGAACACTGAATGTTTGTGGATCATTATGGACTTGGTGAACATCTGTAAAAATGTTGAATATTTATAAATGTTGAAAACAATTATTATTTAGGAAAGCCCTTTACTACTACTACTACTACTAATAATAACGACAACAACAACAACAACAGTGATAATAATAATGATAATAATAAAGAAATATACATTTAAAAAAAGGCAACTGAATATACTGTACCTGCTGCTATGTCCTTTAAGTTAATCAAACAAAGAAAAAAAAAATGACTCACTACCCTTAACTTATTTTTGTAGCATTTAACAGAGATCAATTTATGCTCATCTGATACACTGAAGAAATTCTATTAGAACTTCCATCTTCTATCTCATCTTCCATGAAGAAATGTTACATTTAATTACTTTATTAAATTGTTGTATCTCTCCTATTGTTAGACTGACCTACCTTATACCATTTGTATCTTTGTTCTATTTTATGCACTTGTCCCTTTGTCATTTGTTTCTTTGTTCCAACGTATATTAGACTAGTGTATTTGTATTTTATAATGTTATTAAGAATTGGCATTAAACTTTTAAGATTTATATGAAAATATGCTTAATAAATGTTTTTTCCCCTCATTAACTGGAACATTATACTAGGATCTGTAAAACGATCAGAGAATCACAAGAAAGAGCATTCCGACTTTGCCAGTCATTGTGTTTTGAAGGAATTCTGAATGACATAATTTTATATGAAAGCCTGACAGTTGTGTGAAGTACAACCTCTCATTTGACTGCTTTTCACAAATACTGAGTATCAATGACCCCAGAAAACATCTGAGGCATTCAGCAGCTAAACCCATGCCAGAAACACTATGAGCCAGCTGATGATGACATAACCACAGCGGTTCACATATACAAGCGTTCTCAATTTGTCATTTTTTATTGGTCATTGCTCTATTTTAAGATCAGTCTTTTTTGCAATTACGAGGGTCAAATGTCAAAGTTATCTACATGCCGCATCAACAAGAAAGAGTAGAGCATTGAATGCTTCGAAAAGATGACAATAACAGTCTGGTTTCTGAGTCTGACCTCTGTCTGTCTGGCCACTTTTCTGTACGTCTCTCTTTAGATCAATTTGAGCAAGAAGAAAGATGCCATTGTTTAGCAGAGGGAGGGCTCATCCTTTCTGCCGGGAGAGGAAGCTGGGGCAGAGGCAGGACGCTTACACCAGCAATGACCTCATCGTCCTGGGCTGTCTACGGTTACCAGCAACAACAGGATTCCCGTAATGAGTGGGCGACGGAAAACAAGTTGGATATTGTTTAGGTATGTTTAAGGATGAAGCAATGAACAGCCAAGGAGAGTTGAGGATGGAAAAAAAAAAATGAAGGAAAGCCAGATTGAGGAATGTGCTGTGTCAGAAAAACTGTGTTTGGACTTACCAGGGCTCCTGGAAAGTCTCTGTCACTTTATGCTCCCCAGACAATACAATCGAGACAGCAGTCAGTCACAAAACGGTAGATATGGGGCATAAAACAAAGGCCTACGCAGGTACAGTGATGCAATATTTACACTCTTTCTGAGTCATTCCAAGTCCTGTCTGCCTGGAAACCATTTCTTACTCAAAGAGAGGATAAAGCAATCTTGATTTCGTAACATCTCATCATTACACACATTAACCAATTGCAAATCTACCTCAAGGAAAAAAAAGAGAGACAAAAATTATTCATTTTCAATGAATGGCCTCCTTATAGTAGAACCAATGCTATTCTTTTATAATATAATATGACTGTAATTTTCATTTAACATTGCTATACACGATATATAAATACTGCAATTTAACTAAAATAAATTTAATGTAATTTTACTGTAAAATACTTTTAAATGTGTAGTTTTAGAAAGAGAAAAACTTTAACTTTCATGTGGCTCTACAATCTGTGTTTTTAAGGTGGTTTATTATGCTTATTATGAAGGGAAAAGAAATTCTATATAATAACATAATTTCAGGTCATGCTACCATATTATTATGATCAACTTTAGGCAACCACAGCCAATATATCTTGGTCATTTAAATCATAACATGCATTGATATTATCTATATTTAAGTATCTTTTAATAGATAGAATATAAACATTTCTAATCTCAATTTAATTGACTTAAAATGTACCTTTTACTATTTCAGTTTTTCTGAATTTCAACTTAAGTTTACTGTGCTTTAGTGTTTAATGCAGTGGGGCACACTGACACAAAGAGTGATAATAAATAAACAAATATTTATCTGTTCTGCAGATCTTTAGTCTTTTTGTTACACTGTTAATATGTGGCCACACTGGGAGCATTTTAAGAGGGGAGTATGAGTTCCTGTACGCTGATCTGTCAGAGCTCGGCCGAAGTTGATGTGCCGTGGGCGTGACGCCTCCGGGTTCAGTAACGCCCGAGAGGCACACCCAGTCCTCCTCACCTTCAGAGCAAACCTCCCACACAAGTGAATGCACACACACGCACACACACACACACACACACACACAAACACACACACACACACACACACACACACACACACACACACAGACAGACAGAAAGAGCTGCTCTGACAGTGGCATTCCACATAATAATGCATCTGTCACAACAAAATCTGTTGGTAAACAAATTAAATGATTGAAGTTTGTTGATAAAACCTCTTGAGGATTTTCTGGATCAAGTAGATTGATGCCTTCACCAACAAGCTTATACGTTTTCAAATTTCACAAATAGAAACAGGCACAAAACAGAAAAATCTATTAAAAAGCAAGAAAACGTAACGCAAGGTCTTGAGGTTGAACTCTTTAATAATGGTTTCTGTTTTTAAAATGCTTCTCCAGAAGTCTATAAGAAGAGCTGTCATCTGAAATTCTGAGATAATTCTTTAGGACACAGCTATTATTTAAGCACCTTAATATAATTTCTTGTGCCGCTGGCAATCAGCCCCAATAAATAGCAACAAACTTGAGCAGAAATTAAAAAGAGGAAAAATATTTAGAGTATTAAATTAATCTGAGCTAGCGTCTAATTTGAGTGTGGGCAAGCGTTCAGCTTTCCTCATGAAGAGTGTCTGAAGTGTGCCAAGTTTAAGATCACACTAAATTGATTTTGTCATGTGTTCAAAGGGACTTGGCTGATGAGGTCCAGAATGTTCTCTTCACATGAACATGATGCTTCAAATAAAAAAATAGAAGGCACTTCTCACGAAAAGGGTACAAAACATTAAAACTCTACAGAAGTCTTTTTCCAAACAAAATGAAAACAAGTGCCTACACCTATTTTTTCCTATCGATATGTATTTAAATGATGCAACAATACATTATTTATTCAACTAAATTTAAATGACTAAATAAATCAAATCTGAACCACATTAAGTAACAGGGATGCAAAACGAATATGCATCTAAACAAACAATTTACAGATAACTGAAGCAGGAAAGCGAATTTCCTGGAAAGTGGAAAACAATGTACTTTAATATTTATTCAGAATTACAAAAAAATATGTCCTTCCAGCAAAGCATCACCACTGGATTACAGTAAAATTGTGAGCCACCCGCAAACATTTAAAAAATATATTTCCAAATTTCCATTTCTGTCAATGGTTTTGCCAGTGTTAACTTTGGGCTTTGCTTAAGTAGTACAGGATGGAGAGGAAATGGTGATTAAAGGGTTAGTTCCCCCAAAAAGAAAATGATGTCATTAATTACTCACCCTTGTGTCGTTCCAAACCCATAAGACCTTTGTCCATCTTTGAAACCCAAATTTAAGATATTTTTGATTATATCAGAGAGCCCTCTGACCCTCCATAGACAGCAATACAACTGAAATGATCCAAGGTCCAGAAACGTGGTAAAAACATCGGTAAAACAGCCCATGTGACATCACTGGATCAACTTTTTTTGCAACGATAGGAAAACACTTTTTTGTGCGCAAAGAAAACAAAAATAACATATTATACTCAACCATTCTTCTCCTATGTCTTCTGTCTTCCACCAATATAGAGAACATTACTGCGTAAGGGTATGCTTTCTTCTAGGCGCAAACAGCTGCAGATTACGCATATGCCCGTGTTTTAATGCGCGGATGTAAATGAGGCTGATTATGTCAAATACATTAAAACTTGCGTATACAGTGCGTTGAGCATGGCGGAAGACGTAAGTCACAGGAAAAGAGTAAATTATGTTATTTTTGTTTTACCTTGCCCTTTGGAGAGTTACAGCTCTCAAGTTCTGTGATTCAAGCACCGGATTCTAGTGATATGTCTCTCGACAAGTTATATTAACTATTACACACCTCTGGTTTTAGTGCTCCTAACAAGCTAAGCCTACAGGTAAGTTTGTGAATATAAGTAATTACACCGGGAGAGTATGGGTAAGTATAAAAAAATATTTAATTTTAATTTTTTAATCGCCGCAATATAAACTAAATATTAAAATCGCAATAAATAAGTGTCAATGAACAAAAATACTTAAATGAATAAATAAATGAATTGATAATGTATGAAAAAATATCCAAACAGACAACAGTATCAGTACTTAATGTTTCAATAAGCACACTTCAATAAAGTAACCTTACTAAGTTACTTACAATACACAGTGAAGCGCTATATAAATGCGTCATTCATTCATTCATTCATTCAAAATAAAAACATGTGACTTGTATATAGTCGAGTGTGAAGACCTCTCCGCTCAGCCTCTGAGGCTTTGACAGCGATCACAAACTCTCCCTCAATGCAATGTATCCAGCGATGCCAGAGAAACTTTGTTGTGACACTTCCTCCCTTATATTTGATCTTAATCTACCAATCAGAATACATCAACCAGTTAAAGGTTGGTCCATAACTTTTACAAACCAATCAAAACAAATGATTTTTCCTACCCATATTTGCATATTCAAGGTTATAAATATAGGTGAACACTTGTAAAAAATAAACACAGTAACGAACTTAAACGTGAATGTTTATGATTAAATATACACTGAGCTTAACAAACAGGTTTAATTAACCCCAAGTTAACCATGGGTTACATGTGCAAAAAAGTATTCTCATAGCATTGCAAAAGTGAGGTCGAGCCACTGATATCTGTTTTACCGACGTTTCTAGACTTGGATCATTTCAGTTAGATTGCTGTCTGTAGAGGGTCAGATAGCTCTCTGATATCATCACAAATATCTTAATTTGTGTTCCGAAGTTCCGGTTTGGAACGACATGAGGGTATTTAATATTAGTATTTAATGACAAAATTTTTGTTGTGCCCGGGTTTGCCTGCCTCTGTATATGGTCAGCTCACCCTGCATTGAATTGTTGTGTAGCGGGACATTAGGTGTTCCTTCAGCAGGAGGGAACAGCAGATTCTAATAAAATAATGTTTTAAAGCATCCACCATAGGGCCTCCAATTCTCCATTTCCATTCGCATGATGGACAACAGTAAAGAGTATTTCTTTGCCAGTTAATCAAATCTCTTATCCTTTCACAGTGAACCTGTAAGATTTTTTGTTCACCAATTTTATTGCACATTACTTTACATTGCGCAATGGATTCAAGCATGATTGAAATACTGACATATCCAGTTCTACTGCTCTGAACAAATGTAGTTAATTTGTACAGCTTTGCTGCTGCATATCACTGTATTGTTTAGTTTGACCTCAGTGGTCACCACAAAGTGAGCGTAAAGCAAACCTGAAATAATGCTTTGTTATTCAAGTTTTGTTTTCTTTCTTAAACCAGATTTTTTGTGAGGGCTGCAGAGAATGGTGCCAAGGTGCCTCTGTGCTTCTGCATGTCTGGATTTATGGCAATTGAGGGTTTTTCCCAAAGTGCCCTTATGGTTCAGATGCAGGCTAAATGCAGATATTTACAAACACTTAAAAAATAATTTGTTGAGTGTAGGAGACCTGGATACAAACAGGGCCGGAGAAATGAAAGTGCTGAAATTATACAGGTCACTCAGGACAGAGTGCTGCAATATGTTTGGAAACTCCAGATGGGCAAATTTAAGAGACTGGAGAAGGTACCATTAAAAGAGTTTAAATGAGAGGAAAAAAGGAGATATATGTCTGAAATTGAAAAGCTGTGAAATAGTTTGTCAAACTAGTTGTTAAGACAGGGTCTTAATAATATAGACTGCATATGTAATATAAAGTATGCCTTGTGTAAATCATGTGCATTTTTCTACTTGGAATTCATTCAGGGTTTTTTCCCCCAGTCTTCTTGCCTGACATTTCAGAAAAACAAGGCAATATAGATAAAGTTCAGCAGACTACAACAATGCAATCTCAATGAACTGTCACTAAATTACTTCAATCAACCGCCACTAAATTATAGATGATAAAAAAATGACAGTGCACATTACCACCTCAATCTACAGCAATGGGTGCCCTCCGGTTGTTTCCAAAATCTCCCTGGCTGATACACTTCCAGACAGTTTCCTGGTCAACATGAATGGTGTACTAAGGCCATGCCAAAACACAACCCCTCCTACCTCTCTATTGTTAATGCTATATCCTTTCCATAATGCCAAGTGACTCGTAAAAACAGAACTGCCGTTGTGATTGCCAGAAACTGGCCTAAAAAAACAATTCCGGGACACCAATGAAATATCCATCCATGGGGATTGACGGAAAATTATGTATCTAGAGGAACGGAGAGGGGCAAATGAGAGGCACTTTAATCCACAACATAAAAAATAAAGCATAAAGGCATGACATAATATGCAATTATTCTAACCCTATAATACTAAACCTCCCTACATTAATTTAGCTACTTCATAATTAAAGGAAATTAAGTTTACACTATTTACAAAATATTACCAAATTTACCGAAAGACACATCATACAGTGAGCTTTTATTCATTTAAACAAAAGACTAACACAATATATTTATTATTATAGACAAATTCTGAGTTATAAAGATGTAAACATTAAAATCATAATACACAAAAAAAAGTTTTATTTATATATATATCTGCTGATTATCGTTTAAAAGTACTTGCACGATGCCTTTATCTTGGCTCTATGCTTGTACTTATTATTGTTACTGTAACGTTGCGTTATTCTATACACCACATAAACAATTCAACAGTCACATTTTGATATTAAGTTACAATGCCTTTTAAAATGTAAAACCCTTTAATCGAGTGTGGGTTGCACGGTGGTCGAAACAAGGTCACCCAAAACGTGGAATATAGCAGGATTATGCATTGCATGAATCATTAATATAAGCCTAAACAAGACATCACCACAGGCTGAGATGTTTGCTGTCTAGACTGCAGCCTCGATTCTCCGAAGCCCAGTGAAACTTAAACTGAGTGTGCTTTGATCTCTCCAGTTTTCCCATGGCTAACGTCAGATGTTCCATCCTGGAGCTTAGACCACTGTCTCAGCCACCTCACCACAATTAGCTGCTCTTTCCTTAATGGCCAGAAAAGCCACTAATTAAAATCAAAAGTAGTAAAGCTCTGTAGTGTGTTGCTGCAGCACTGTTAGTGTTTGACGGAGGTTAATTAACTAAACGGAGGCATATTTAAACAAATGCAGCTCTGCTTCACTTTCACTCTAACACTGCTTACACTGCTCAGAAAAAGGAGACATAATAACAGACATATTTTTATCAAATCAAACTTGTGATCACTGTGGAATCAACACGATCACTGCCTAGTCATGATTTTGAGGATATTAAATTACAACCCTAAACGCAAATGACAAGTCAAAGAAGCTTCAGGATATCTCAACTGTTCATGGTGTATTGCATTGCAATTTCTTTTTGTTTTTGTTTTACTTTATACATTTGGGCCCAATTAACAAACAAAGGCATCAAATGCCACTGGTTCTTGTGTATTTTGTAGCAGATCTTTTTGCACCATAAGTCACATTTCGCCCTGAGCCTCACACAAAACTAGCAACGTGAAATCCAATGGAATAAGTTATTAAAATGTAAACAATGCTGTTAAATGAAAAAAAAAATAAATAAAAAATACTGTTTATTTACAACAAACATTGTATTTGAACTTTTTGTCAAAAAAGATGCTGCACAACAGAACTGTACTAAAACTAGGGCTGGGTGACATGGCAAAAAAAGTGATCACGATTTCCCCCCCCCCCATATTGAACAATCTCGATTTTTGCTCACGATTTTTTTTATCAGAAGACATCCCCCCTTCTGGAATAAATGAGAAAGAAACAAGTGATTCGTTTTTGTTTTTTTTAACAAATAAAGCAAATAGCATGTTTTAACAAGAGCCATATAGAA
>JAUCMU010000111.1:208845-219639 GCA_032275025.1 Enteromius treurensis | reverse complement strand
CCCCCCCCCCACAACTGACACGTCAATAGCTGTAAAATATCAATAAAGAAATAACTAAATTTATTCAGGAAGGATGCATTCAACTGATTAAAAGTAAAAAGTAAACATGTGACAAAAGATTTCTATACCATACCCCTCAACTTTCTATTCGTCAAATAATTCTGAAAAAATATCATGGTTTCCAGAAAGGCAGAAAAACAATCAACTTCAATAGTAAGAACTACTATTAATAACTGAGCACCAATAATAATTAATATTAACACAAAAGATTTGTGATATAACACCAACAATTTATTAAGGATCTCAAATTTAATACTGTATTGAAGGCTGCTAAGGTTTTAGTTGATAATGAATATAGTATAAACAAATACAATTAATAATTGAATATGTTTGAATAATTAAGACATCATAAAAATTATTAGCAATCATCTTAAAAGCCCTGAACTGTACAGCTCAGCAAAGGATGGAAAATTGCAGTCATTCATACTGTAGTTGTTTTACCCATAAAGCTTTGATATCATTTGAATTCTGATATTTAAAGAAGCAGTGGCCTATAACAACCTAATTGATCAATCCTGAAAAGACCCCTCTTAAATTCAAAAATAGGCTATTTCTGTTAAAATATTAGTCATATTGGTGACTTATAGAACTTACAAACGCATTTTTCTCCAAAATGTAATGCTTTCGTTTAGTTTACAGGACACTCACCCACTCTTGAGGTCAGTGATCCGGAGACAGCTGGACGAGTCTAAACCAACCCGTCCATTGCGTACCACAGAGCAGAGTAAAGGCCGCAGCTCAGGAGAAATACGGCTCAATGCCACCTCTGGAGAGAGACTGTTCATCTTCCAATCCGCTGTCAATGTGACAATACACCATGAATACACAGGTATTTACATGTTCATTTCCCATCAGTAGTAGCACAGGCACCACCACGGTATAATACACTTCTCATAACAACATAGATCTCAAAAGTGTTTTGCAACCATTGCTTTGAAAAAGCACCTGCCAGCTGAACTTAGAGTTAAAAATATATTATAATATAACATTAATATATATATATATATATACCATTACTGGGAAAATACAAATAATAAATGATGCCTATAGTAATATTATTTAATTAATAATAAAATAAAATAACAATTATTTATTGTATTTAAATTGTTTGGCTTAATAAAAACACCATTTTGAATTGAATGTAAACTGAAACACCTAATTTCAAACTCTCAAAGTTCATAAAATCACTTTAAAATGTACTCAGTTTTGTTCCGGGGTGGCATGCCTTCAATACAGAGCGCAACCTGATGAAGGGTTCTGTAAGTAATTGGCATTCATCTATTTACATAGAGGATTTGACTATGAATGATAAACCTTTAAAGACTGTGAGCTTTGTGATTGTAAATCCAAGGTATATGCTTCTGTTAGAGCCATTTCCTTGCATATATTTTTAAATGACTGTGTTAGTAAATATTTTTATTGAAAACAACATAGTCTATACTTCTGCAAAATATAACTTTACATTAACTGAAACAAACAAATACTGACGAAAAGAGCTCCATATCATTCTGAATTATACACATAAATTACTTTTACCCATCACTCTTATTTTGATCTTGCTCGTAATGTTGTGAATCCCCACACACTTAATACTTTGAGAATCAAGGACACTGAAAATGCAGAGGTGCACATTTTTGCATGTTAAAGAATCTTTTAAAAACTCTTTCTTCACTTTGGACCGTTTCTTTAAACCTAAATAATGTTATTATTATTTTTATTTTTTTGAAAACCTTCAAAGAGTAGGCTAGGAAAAGAACAAATAAAAACAGGACAGGCTACCCTTGATTAAATTCACTGTTGAGTGAATTAGCACAGTATAAAATATATACTTTTATAAAAAAAAGTAAAAAGAAAAAAATCCAGCTTTAAACATTAAAATACAAAATTTCTAAAAATACATTAGAAACACTGATATTTACCAATACCGTCAAGCAAGTGCACCAACAAACAAAACTAAGTTACCGCTCTGCTAAAGCATGACCACGTGCATGCATGAATCCAAGAATTTGTGTGTGTTTTGTAATTTAAAAATTATTTCGTTTGTTATTCAGTTTGTTTTGGACCTACATTTCTATGATGCTAACAGACCGGCTAACATGCTAATCAGGAAATATGAGTATTAACCTAACTAATGTTTCTCTTGTTATCAAAGCACTCGTTTCGCTAAAATAATTTTTATAAGTAATATACGCCTTTTCGGTACGTTACCTTTTAAATGTAATATAGAACAAATCTCGAGCATGAACTTATTCCCGACTTCCGCTGTTGTTTTGGAGACTTGTTTATGGATGTTCAAAAATACGCCTGATAATTTTAGGATTTTTGTTTTGAAATAACTACGTAATTAATACATTCATATGGTCAGTAGTTTACTGTATTAGATGAAACATTATTTTAGACACGACGCTTATTTTTCGGCACGTTTTAAACACATAAATAAAGTTGTTTTAAAGACAGGAGGAAATAGGGACAGCTAAAATGCTCTTCTCGTCACATGCGTTTGTGTGCTGTCAGATAGACGTAAGAAGAGATTGCTGTCTTGACTGTTTAGATATCGCTTTACTCAGTGGGCAAATAGGTAAAGTGTAAAGTATTACAAAGTACCAAATAATTCTAAACGTTAATTAATTATACAATCAAGAATACTGAATGTGATATTGCATGAATTAATAATTGCGTGATTAATAATAGCCTACTTTAGATGGTGCAAAGGATTCGTAGACTTGAATCACAACCACGGTCCTAAACCAGACTCGATAAATAGTTTTTAAAAAAAAAACGTTACGTACTGTCTCTAATAAAATACACGCGAATCCTCTAAAAAGACTTTGCTAGCCTAAATAGATATTATTTTCCAAGCACAGACCATTTTAACTTACTAATTTGTTAGATTGTCCTCCAGGCTGCCCACTTTTAAAATGATTATGACTGAATTTGGCATATTGCGTCTTATTTGCATGACAATGTAGTATGCTCTCCCCCAGAAAACTATTTTGAGACTGCAGGCTGTGATAATCTATACCAACCATAAATTATTAAATAGTCTCTCTTACATGTAACAGTTATGTAAGTCTGTTCGGTTTGTTTGTTCAGAGATGGTCATATCTGTCAAAGGGTCATACCCACATAGCAAAACACTTCAAGCTATTCAAACCATTAAAAGTGATTTAAATCTAAGTATGCAGAAAATGCAGCCTGGACTTTAGTTATTTTGAGAAAATGTAGGCTGTTCCTCAGCCAGCGGCAGGCTTTTACAGTCCCCTGAGGCCTGCTGGGAGATTTGAGCAGATTAACACTCTACTATTCACATACGTTGCCTACACGCAAGGGATTGAATTAATGAAGGATTTCCATGGTTGTTGTCAATCACACGATCCAGTCCTGAAATAATCATCCACATGCAGGCACACTCAATGTAGTGCATAACTACCAATATTTAGTCATTTAAATATTTATATTCATTTTTTTCTAAACAAAATTTGATTAAACATTTCTGCAAATAATGGAAATGAATGAGTTTCAGTAGAGTTCATAGTGAGTTTCATAGTGTTGTATTTATTCAATCTATTGTATATTTTTATACCTATGTATTTTTTTCTCACAGGTATTAGGTCATGTCTGAAGACATGAGTGTTGTAGTGGTGGGCTCTTGTATGACTGACTTAGTTAGGTAAGTCATCAAATGGTTTCAGTGTCATAAGTCAAGGTGGGCTCAAAGCAAATAAATCCCACATGTTTAAAATGTGGAAGGCAAATTGCCTTTGTAGTGCATTCCTCTGTTCTGAAGAATGAAGAGTGATTTCAGCTAAATCTACTGTCATGTAATCACACTGCATGTGCCAAAACCATGCATTCTAGCAGACCATTTCCACAATACATTTGTGTTTGTGTACATTTTAATTTGACATACGTATTTAACAGCCTTTTTTTTTGTTCAAACATATAATTAACAGAATGTATTTTAATGAATTGATTCAGTCATTTAGCATGATATATTACACTATAGTACATTTAAGTACATTTAAGTACTGCACATGTTCCACTGAAGGATGTTTATACAAATGTAAGCAGCAACAAAATGTCAACATTTAATATAATTTAATTTAATTTAATTACATTAATAGCATTATAATGAACCCTCTATATTTCCACCTTCTATGATTAACTTAAAGCTCAGTCCTCAGATATCGTCCGATTTGATGATTTCATACTCATGTGACAAACTCTCACACTGGAAGTGGAACATATTCCACATGCAGAAGACAGACTTTAAGATTTTAAAATAACTCTGAAAGGAATTAGTCCTTCCAGCAAGAACCAAATAAGGTCCGACAAAGGCAGGTTTGGGGAACTGCCTTCTGTTCTGCCGGCTCCAGATCTATTATTAATATTTCCCCAGGGAACTGATTCACTGCTCACTGGTCACATTTGCCGCCGGTAAGTTTTTTTTTTTGGCATCAATGTGTCCCAGTCATCTTGGCTGCAGTATTTACAGCTCAGGTGAACATTTTGACTGGAATGTGGCCTAAACTTGGAGTTGTTTAAAATATTAGTTAACCTTTATCTACCCATACAATAGATAACACTGGAAAACGAGTAGTTTGATATTTCAAATGGCACAGGTAATGAAATCAAAAGTTAAACTAAAGTTTACAGACATGTTTAACCATGTTAAGCTATCCAGGGTGAGCGTTTTTATTTCCACAAATAACTCCAACTAAATATTTTTTTTTTTTTTTTTATTGTCATACCCTAACTTCTCAAATCAAGTTACCCTTTCTGAAAAAAATTCCAATTGCTCATATATGTTACCATTAAAAAATCCAGTCATCAATGTTGGCCTTTGAACAGAAGAGATTGCATCAATTAGGCAATAGTTTTGATGGGAAGTACGTGTTTGTTTTTCAGCAGGCTGTTTTTGGAGGGTGGCTGACACATTTCACCCATCAAAGTGCTATGCATGGCTTTGAAGTGTAAAATCCAGTTTTCTATGTGGCTTGTGTCTGTGACAGTCAATCGGAATCAGACACTTTGAAACGGAACATCTGTGTGTTTGTGGTGAAGCCAGACAGTGCCACCTGCTGATTACAATTTAAACCAGTAGATAGTTTGCCTTCACTGGAGCCTTTACAAATTTCACTTGCTAAGGGATGTTAGTCTCAGTGTATACGCAATGTGGCAAAAAAACAAAGTCTGCAAAACTTGGCTCAGGTCTCAAAAGTTCCTGTAACAATAAATAAGAACATTAAACCTGAAGCAACTTGTATTCGGTTCAAACTGAGACATCTTTTATAATACTGTAGATATATTATTATTACTTGTTATAGCATCATTTATATGATGTCTGTTTTGATTAACCATGTGGTACTTGAAGATACCATACTGTATACATAAAATAAATTGTATTGTGGCACTGTTTAGTATTGTTTTGATAGTGTTGTATTCATAGTTTAAAATATTTTAGTTTATCCTTCTGTTTATCATTGAAGTATGTTTATTCTGCTACAGCAAAAAATGGTGTAGGATATACTTTCACACAAAAATTGTTAGTAAATTTCACAAATACTTACTGTACCAATTAAATAAGAAATTCTGTAGGAAGACAGAAATACTTTTAAACAAATACTTCATCCTGGATCACCCCATGTACCACAGTGCTTTACTTTGTCACTCAAGGTTTGCTGAGGTGGTTTTCTGTCTCACTCTTATAAAGTAGCAAACGGCTGATCGAGCCACAGCCTGTGTCACAGAACACCTGTTGATATCCTTTTTGGCACAAGACAGAGACTGCATTTGTTTCAGAATTTGGTGTGTGGGAAAATGACTGTTACTCATTAAACAATGGAGACACTAGAAGCAAAGAGTTAAGGTGAGGCCAGTCTGTCTTTAACCTGCGACACAGACGGTGACTCAGTCAGACGCACTTGGGTAAATGTACAAGTTGTAAAGTAGAGCATGCATACTCTTAATGCAGTTTAATTAAAGCAATTATCTATTTTTTTTAATTATCTGTTAACAATACATTACTTATTTATTATCTATTTAATATAATAACGTTATTTAAATTATATTATTAATGTAATTCATTACTAAATAATGTTCAAATCTGAAAATTCAGTTCAGATTGTTTTTGTTGCGTGAATCACTTTACGTGAAGTATATAATTGTACTCAATAAAGTTGGTCAGGATTTTTCTTTATCTACATCATTTACCACAGGTTATTCAAAACATCATAACCAACTGAAATCTTTTCACTTACTGTACCACACTCCTCACCGAAATCTCTGCAGGATCTTTGTTAATTTTTATTCACTTCCTGTTCTATACCCGCTCTTAACCACACCACGCAAGTAACACACACATGAAAAACAACTTTATCTGCCTATTCTGCCATCATGTAAACATGGGCTTCTGGAGACTTGGATTGGGGCCAGACCGTAACTAGATGTCTGGGATTGAGTTTTTTTTCCCTGTTGTTCAATAGAATGAGTAATAGCTGCTAGTTCTGGTCGGGTGAAAGGCTGATGGACCCCTCTCTGAAATGTCACGCACTACGGCAGCACAGCAATTAGCTTTTTAGGGACTTCAGAGCACCTGCCTTAGATTTAGAAAGGCTCAGGATGTCATGTCATATTATTTTCACTTACAGCTCACAAACATGCATGTTTCCAGTAAAAGGCCCTTTCATTTAAACAATATGGTCTTTGAGAACTGGCTGAATTGCCCATCTGTTTCCTTTGAAAACAAATTACATAGTGATTCAAAGAATGCAATAATTTAACAGTTTAAAAAATAAAAATGCAAAATTCAAGAAAATAAATAGGTTGCTTTACATACAAACGTTGTGTATTCCAATTTGTAAAAAAAAAATATCCCTGAATTTCGTCAATTCCTTTTTTTATTTTATGAACTTAAATTATATTTCGCCCTAAAACCTGTATGACTTTCTTTATATCCGTGTAACCCAAAAGGTGATCAATGCTTCAGCTGTTTTGGTCCATATAATGGAAGCCATCTTTCAATATACGGACAGAAAAAAGAATAATAATATTGAGACATTTCTTTCAAACTGTTGAGTGGTCTACATTTACATTTAGTCATTTAGCAGACACTTTTATCCAAAAAGGACTTGTGGTTTAGAACAGCATGTGTGAATAAACGGTACAACTGAATGTGAATTTCTTTGACAGGATAGTCTAATTTGTTTTTCTGTTAGTCAGACGCCTCGGCTTCCCAAAGCTGGAGAGACGATACATGGACACAGGTTCTTTATTGGTTTCGGTGGCAAAGGAGCTAATCAATGCATCCAAGCTGCACGATTGGGGGCAAAGACTGCAATGGTGTGCAAGGTACCCAATATGGTCTGCTTTTCTGAACAAACTAAATAACTGAATATAGCCTGAAGTATACATAGACACAAAATGTTTAGGTCGATACCCGGCAATTCATGTATTTCAGCATTTAACCACACAAGAGAACCTAACCAAGTAATAAAGCTCTTGATTTTGTCAGTGCAAGGACCCCAATCAATATCGAAGCGTATGCAGTGTTTAAAAATAGACTCCTATGCTTTCAGAAACATTCAAAGAAAGATCACACTTCAAAGACAGGAGGCCAGGTAGTAAAGGGTCTCTGCTGCTGGGGCTTAGGACCCTTTCCTTGGCATTTCTTTACCAGTGTGGGATAAAAGCAGAACCAGTTGGGAAAAAAGGAACCCTTTTGCCCTCTACCTTAACACTGAACGTCTCATAGAGAGGAAGAGAAAGAGGGAGAGAGGTGGAGATTAAAGATGTATTTGTTGAGTGGAGGCGTTTGTTTGGGGATGCTATATCTGGAAGGCTTGGCCTGATATAGCAATGCAGAACTTTGGCCGGTCAGCGAGTTTCTCGAAAATATCATCTCAAGTTCAGCTTTTCATCTTTGGCTGCTTTTTTTCTTTAGGTCGGCAAAGACGTTTTTGGGAACGACTACATTCAAAACTTCAAAAATAATGGCATATCGACTGGTAATGGCCAAACAGTGCTTTTACTTCATTTCATAATTCAAATATTTGTGTAGACAAGCAGCGAAATATCTTTTGAAATGAGATGTTTTAGGTTTATGCAACTCCAATGTATTTAGTTCTTCATAACCGGAATAGCATTTTTTCATTATTTGGTTTGTAATTTGTTTAACTTTGTTAGTGTGCAAAAGTCACAAATATCTAGTGCCTTTATAGATAAGATGCCATGATGGTTATAAGTAAAAAATATTAGTACAATATATCCTCTAATCCCATGATGGCAGCTACTTTCATAATGCTTTACATCATTTACATCATTATTACATCATCTATCTAACAGCTGATGTAGATATGCAAAATGAACATTGACATAAAAATATATATATGTTAAAAAAAATATCTTATTGTATATAACATATTTATACAATCATATATTTTATTTAAAAAAAAATCAAATATCTCAAATTGCTTTCTTAGCAGTTTGTAAGTCTGCATATGTACTGCTTCTATTATCATAATTTATAAACACAGTAAAGGATGTATACTGTAAGCAATTTAGGTTATTTTTTTCTTTCTCTATCTCCATTTTTAGCCTATGTAGAACAGACTGAAAATGCTGCAACTGGAGCTGCCTCTATCATCGTAAATGACACAGGTAAAATGAAACCGGTCTGGGTACAGAGCCTTGCTGCATCACCTGAGTTTTAAAAGCCCCTAAAATAACATAAACAACACTAAGTACTCTTCTGAATGAGACATGGATGAGTTATATGCTCTCTACCTGTGTCCAGCTCGCCTACGCAGGGTAATTTTAGACCCAGTTTAATGTAGCAGTACTTGGACATAAAGAAAGGTGACATAACCAGCGTGCCTCTGAATGTAAGTCCTGCTGCATTGCAAATGTCACGGTTTAGTGATCTAGCTGAAGAAGTCCACTATGACCACAGTGAGCACTTCAAGAAGAGCTCTGATTGGCATCATGATCACCATAACAACCTACTGAATCCTAGTGTCAGCTAGCTTCCTATGTTAAAATCACAGCAATATCAATTCTTAGAACAGTTATTCCACAAGCTAACCAGGAAGCTTTAATGGGGAAAACTTTGATAATATCTTATAAGAGTCTGCACTGCGGTTTTCCGAAACACTTATGTCAGCTTTGGTTGTGGCCGACTTTGTGACGCAATTTACATTACATACATTTTCGTCTGGGTGAGTAAATTATCTTCTAAATTGTCATTTAAGCCAAATATAAATGTATGAATGCCATTGCATTTGATGACAAAATATCAAAGTATCATTATATATTATATTAATTATGCACATGCACAAATCACAGTTAAAAATGTCCAAATAATACTTTGTCTTAAAGGGGTGATTGATTGCAATTTCACTTTTGTAATGTTGCTGTCTGAGCATAAATAATATTTGCAAAGTAGCAGCGGTGACAGTTCAATGAAAACAGAGATTAGGGTTAGGGTTTTTTGAAATTCTGCCAGTTTAATGCCTACAAAAACAATTGGTAAGGGACTACAATGAGTTACTTCTGGTACTTTTGTCTGTTATGTCAAAAACCCAGATAAACCCTGTCTCTGGGAGCATGCAATGATTGGAAAGAGGTCATGCTGCAATGCTTTAGAGAAGAGGAAGAAAACTAGGGGTGTAGACCGTAATAATCTATTCATATATGTAATGGATCCTTACAAATCATTTTTATAAAGCAGTGGTTCTCATCCTGTTCTTTTTCTCTCTCTCAGCTCAGCTCAAATGTGCTGTTTCACAAAACGTTTATCTTCACATAGCTTTGAGAAGCAGGACGTTTAGACGCGCTAGAGGCGGTTTAGCCAATCACAATACACTGAGCTAGCTAACCTATCTTGAGCCCATTGTGTATTTCTGAGGAAGGTGTTTTTTCAAAACAGGAAATAATCAGTGCGTTATTCAGAAAAAGGGCAGCGCGGTATGGAATAAAGGTAATTTGTGTGTAAAATAATAGCTTGTATTTTAAAAACTAACCATTAACACATGTTAGATTGCACCGCATAAACACAATCAAGTCTAAAAAAAAAAAAAAAGTCAACCGCCCCTTTCATTTTGATAACAAACATTGTTTTGTCAGCGGACTTCTTTTTGTGAAAAGAATGATATTCTGTTTGATATTCTTTATCAAATATAGTGGCATTCATTCCCTGTGTCTGAATAGTTTTCAGAGCCCCTTTATAATCCCATGAAGTGAACTTTTTTCATGATTGCATTTCTTAAAAAAATGGATTGAGACTGTGTTGCAATCACCCGCAATAACGCTTTTCTGGTTTATCCCTGTAAAGCTGTTATGAAACAATCAGTAATGAAAACAGTGCTTTACAAATAAAGGCTTTAAAAACTTTTAAAACATGTTGACCAACAGCCAATTTAGTTTTTTTTAGCAAACAGACATTTAGGTCAGCTCCCATCCTGATATTTAAAGTAACTCCCCACAATATTTGCTGCTGCATTTTCTTATTTCACGCTGAAAAATGGCACATTGTGAAAATAAAAATTCTGTTTTGAGCTACTGCATGTAACATGAAAAACAAACAAAGATTTGTGAAGCCATGCTTGGTTACATTCTCTGGCCATTTGATAACACTTAGAATATCAAAATCTACTGCAGCTGGCAGATCTTTTTCTTATTTAGCACCCAAACTCTGGAACAATCTACCTAACACTGTTCGGGAGGCGGGCACACTCT
>JAUCMU010000111.1:177726-208745 GCA_032275025.1 Enteromius treurensis | reverse complement strand
AGCGAGCGCACCACTGATGCTGGCGAGCGCGGTAAATCATTTCCGCGAGAGGAAAACAGATGTACATGCGAAGAAACTAGGCACGCGAGCTCATTTCAAACCCTCGTGCGCGCTTGATGTGTCATCCGCACGCAAGTCAAGCACTCGCACGCGATCATTCCTGTGCTCGATCCTCTCTCACCTGCTCGCGCGAACACTGTTTCTGTATCTGCAAAGCGCGTCTGTTAAGTTACAAATGAACAGAATTAACACATTTTCCCTGTGTGTAATGATTAGGCTACTGTCGAATGACTGTCATGCCCCTTTTTTTGCCCCGGCCCCAAACATATGATTAGAGTATGGGCAAGATTTTAAAATTCCGGTTCGACTGTAAAAATCCTTAGTCGGGGACACCCCAAGTAGCTTTGTTACAGACTGTTACATTCGCTATGTGTGAATCGTTGAATAAAGCTGTTATTTTGGATTTCTTTCTGAACAAAAAGTAATCTTATGGCTTCATAACAATATGGTTGAACCACTGATGGCAGATTAAGTCTCACAGTTTTCATTCAAAACGTCTTAGAAAAGACAAATGAAGCTTTTATGGGTTTGGAACCACATTAGGGGTAAGTGATTAATGACTACATTTTCATTTTGGGGGTGAAGTAACCCTTTCAGTAATCCACTGGCAGGTTGAGTGCAACATCAAACCAGGGTGATCTCCAAAGACTGCTAGTTGACATGGATTTACTTCTAAATAAAGTTCTGAATCTCACCAGTAGTAGTAAATCATCTGGGTACTTTTTACGTTTTATGAATAGTGTGAATTCAGACACACTACTGGGACGACTGCTTTATGCCCACTATGTAGTAGGGAAGTATGTGATTTCAGATGCAGCCTTAGGCCCACTCAATGGCATGAGCTGGACTTATTTCCACACAATGTCAGACAGTGGGAGTTTTTATTTTTTAGCCATTCCACTTGGCAGAAATGACAAACTCCTTTAAAACTAAAACCTAATGGTGAAATGAAAGCATGCAGAAAGATTTGCAGTGGTCTCGGAGTGCTGTGATTGAGATGTGTGTGGTTCTGACTGCCGATGAGGGTCGTGACCTGCGCTGGCAGCAACGTCCTCGCCATCAGACGCTTTGATCTTACTCTGCCTGAGTCTAAATGGAGGTCAACAGCAACAAGGCCTCAGAGCCGCTGAGAACAGCCCATTACAGACACGTCTGTCCCTCTCCAACCCATACAGAATACAAACTACAACAAAATCTGTCTTACTGCAGTGTCTCCTCAATACAAACACTCTCCATGGTGCTTAAAATACTGTTGAGGGATCGCCGTATTCATTCACCATAACATGTAGACAGTATCGTGATATTGAAAAACCATGGTATAAGGATCATTTGAATAATCATTTAGTTAGAAACGAGCGCAGATCTATGCACACAAATCAACTTAAGACAGAGTTCACGAGTGATTCATGAAACATTCTTGTTATGAATAATCGCACTTTGATAAACAACGACCACGCTCCAAAAACACCACACTGAGAAACTAAATCCGGCCAAAACAGGTAGTATCTCATTAAAGAGAACCTAATCTTACTCCAAAGACACCTGTTAACCTTGTAATTGAAAATAATTCAGCTACATTCATTTATATGCATATTAAAATTGTGGTAAATATACACATTATAGCCTACTTGGTTCCCCTCACTCTGCAACAAATATTTAAAATGTTTTATGTTATTCAAAACAACACAAGAACGAAAATTAAGTAAGTATAAAATGACATGTTAAACTATAAAATAAAACACAAAACAGACTATAGAGGCATTCATTATACACAGTGTACAAGCAAAACTGAAAGGGCAAATGTTTGTCATCCAACGCAAGATATAAAGCGTTCGTTCATTAATTACTCACTTTTATGTCCTTCCAAACCCTGAAGACCTTTGCTCATCTTCTGAACACAAATAGGATATGTTTGATGAAGTCAGAGAGCCATCTGACCCTCAATAGACAACAATACAACTAAAATGATCCCAAGTCCAGAAACGTAGTAAAAACATTTGCAAGGCTACAAGAATATATATACGGGTTTACGTTTAGGTCATTTGTACAAATTGTTACGAATTGCCATCTCGTAAAATACGTACGATTTAGAATAAAGAGTGAGGTCGTACAAATTCAGACAAATTAGCCACTTTGTAAAATACGTACGAATTGCCGTGAGATCAGGTTGAATACTCTCCAAAATCTTGGAAAACGTAACTCACGGGAAAAGAACACTAATTAAATGATGTTATTTTTATCTTCTTTGAGCAACAACAACAACAACAACAACAAAAAGTATACTTATAGAGTCCCAAACCTGAAGTTCAGCCACTGATGTCACATGAACTGTGTTACCTATATTTACTAAATCTTTAGCCTATTATAGATTTAGTGTGGTCCTACTTATTTTCCTCTTTTTCTCTTCTCTTGCTACTGAATTAATGCTGCGGGTTGTTCACATTCTCTCAATTTAATAAACGAACCAATCATTTCTTCCTCTCTCTAATAACTCAAACCATGTGTTTCAACCACGAAAAGATATCAATAAAACAGCTCGGAAACATGTATATAGCTTAACTGTACATTTACCTCAGGGAAGCCATTCAATGTCCGTACACTCATTAGTCAGCTAGAGAAAAGAGATGCTTTTTGATAAATAAATGCATCATATCACATATTCATTTTATTTTTGATTTCATTATTTAAAGTTTTAATAAATCGTTTGTGAAAAAAACTTTATATTGTTTATATTTCAACAAAACCTGGAGTACAAACCTAATTATATAATTAAGCTGATATAAAGTTTTAGCTTGGTTTTCAGTTGAATGAAAACATTACTGTTTTTTTCTTTTTTATTACTTTATTATTTGTACAGAAACGGTCTGCATTTTTACATTCTTAAACCCTCCCCAAGCAACCCAGAACAAAGTGCCTTTCAATAATAATAATTATGGTATTACATGATTGTTTTAAGAAGACCGTATGTACAGTGTAAAATATCAGCTAATGAATACACAAGGTTAGTGTGTATACACAGTTTGAAACATGAAGGAAGATAACCCAGGATTGAGTTTACCTGGGGTTTAGAGTGACCTAGCGTTAACCGCTTCAGAAGAGGTGATCTGGTGTTAGTGAATGCCTGCCTCTGATTGGGTAACGAGCAATCAGCGTTTAAGTCGTGGAGTGGCACACAATTCAGTTTTAGAGGGCACTTTCTCTCTATTAATTCTCTTCTGCTTATGTCAGGTGATCAATATGCTGACTGACGGAATATAAAAGTCCTTTATGATTTCCTCATCAAGCTGCTTCCATCGGTTATAGAACGGCAGGTGTAAGAATACCATCCTGTCTTATTGAGATAAACGTCTCATCGCTAACCACCGATCATTACACTGCTTAAATGAATTGCCCCTTCATCAGAAATTCAGCTCCAAAAAAGCCCTTCTGCTATTTCTGTTCTTCTCTAGGTCAATTTGGGGCTCCAATCAGCTGGTCTCTGTGGATCCGTGGATTCTATCAGAGCTATAATGAGAGCACTGCTCTCTGTTTTAATGTGGCCTCCGGCACAGCAGCAGCGTTCAGAGGACAAAGACGGGAGTAGTAACCGAACGTCATCTTTTTCTAAATTCTATATGCATTTAATGTGAGATTGTAGGAAGCTATTATGTCATTTTGTGTAATTGTTGTATTATAGCATATGCGATTTCATTACATCACCAGTACATCATCATTACATGTTTCCCAGCATGAGGCCATTTGATATGTGTCAATTTGACATAGTGGGAACACGCGAGAGCTGCCTGTCCATGGAAAACTAGATGGTGGCAAAGACATCAGAATCAGATTTTTTAGATAGCTATTTGGTTGCTAGGATGTTCTGGATGGTTGCTAAGGCAATTTAATGTACTGCCCTGTGGACTTTATTTCTGCACTTGAGCGCTGATAGGTTATAGGCAATTAAAACTCATTATTATTGATTATACGGTAATACAAACATGATTGGTCAACTAATCGCTTAAAACGAACGGCAGAAAAAAGTGCGGTCGAGGGCACTTGATGACACACGTTTACACAAACTTAAACTGGAAACTACACTTGTCCCTTCAAAAACAACCTTGAAGAGACGAGCAAGTAGAGAAAGCAACAGAGCCTGTCGCAAAACAAGAATCAATATCAGCATGGCTTTCTAGATGTGGCAACAGCTCCTGATCAGATATAAGACTGACCCGAAGATGACTTTTTTCTTGTTGGACAAGTAAGATATTTCAGAGGGTTGAAATTCAAAGTGCTGCTGAAACACAACAGTGTTGGGCACGTTGCTTTAAAAAAGTAAATCTTGTAAATAGTTACTGCTTATTAATCAACAACTGTATTTACTGATTTTACGCTTTACCCTGTTGTAAATCCCAACGCCAAAAACCACGCTGTTAGGTGATTCCAGAAGAGAACGCCAACATGGAACTGGATTTTACAAATACATGCTTTGTTCAGCTCAAGCGCAATAAGCCCAGAATGTAAAGCAGCTGTTTCAGTTTCTCTAAACGTAGCACACATTTCCCATACTCACCAGCAGCTGAAAAACCCATCATCATCTCAGTAAATAAGTAATCACAATGAATAAAAAGGTAAACAAGAGAAACACCCAATGAAATGCACGGAAGAGTGTGTTTGAGATGGAGAGGAGCCGCATGCGTTCTCCAGGGCACCGGCAGGCTCACAGGAGGCTCTAATTGAAACGCTAAGGTTTGCTTTGAGGTGTCAGAGAGTATTAATGCCGCGCTCTCTGAGCGTAAGTTAAAGTGAGGCGGGGGCAGGCGCTCACGTTCTGAGGTTGGATTCAAGATGGCAGCGCATCGGCTCTCTGATCAAGGCTGATTAAGGGCCGCTGAGGAGAGATTATTTCCCTGCGCGCTAAGCAGAAGCCAGGGCTGCCTTCCACCGGCTGCGGCAGACAGCGCTGATTAGCCATTACTCTGCCTTAACACAAGCGGACAGTAGCCATACCGCACAGAGACACGGCACGCACCTCTGGGGTGATATAGAAACTGAGACGTGACCAGATCTGAGCGAGCAGCCTGCAATGACCTCTGCTTCCGTATACAAAAAAAGAAATACTTTTAAAACAGTCTAGCATCGGCTAAATGAGAACTTGACAGATAACGAGTTTTAATACGTCCACCCTGGCAGGGACGTTTAGAGGATATTTGACCTGACACCTCAAATCTCATTTTCTTAGCTGTGGCAATATCCATTCCGTCACTTCTGCTGCATCCCTGCTGACAACATACTATTCGTTTGGTTACAAACGCATCTCTTTTAGTGGAATTTCAATACATAAAGACATAGAATTAAACACTATGTAATTACCAGGTAATGGTCACATTGGCCAAACACTGGCAATGATAGTGATAAAAAAGGTGCACGACTTGATTGGTTTTGTCTTACAATTGCTGAAATTAGGTTTATTTACAAGGAAAGGGAGAAAAAAAAAGAAAGGGATTCAAGCGAAAAGGAAATCAAACGAAAGGGAAATGGGGAAAGAAAAGAAAACACAAATAGGAAAGCAGAAAGGGAAAAAAAAAACAGTAAAATAATGAAAATGAAAAGAAAAATCTGAAAAAGAAGGGAATAAAAATGTAAAACTAAAACGAAAATATGGGAAGATTTAAAGAAAGGAAATAAAAACAATGAGGAAGGAAAGATATCAAAAGGAAAAAGGCCAAGAAAAGGATTGAGTAAAAAGAGAGAAATGAAAGAAGGAAGAGGAGAAAGGAAAAAAGGTCAAGCGATAAACAAGAAAATAAATGAAAAAATAAAAACGGAAAATGAAACTTTATAACATACTTATGATGACACATTTGTATTAACTGCGGTCGGAGAGATTAAAAGCAATTGCTTTCCTGCTGTTTGCTGGAAGTGCTCTACTTCCACACGCTTTCACAGAGACTGCCTGATCGTTTGGTTGTCTTAATTGTGCCGACGACACAACAAAGCCTTTTTGTCCTGCGACATCCTCACAGGAGAGGGAAGTTAAAATTAGTTGAAAGCACAATGAGCTAAATCTTCCAGACCTCTCCCACGAGGTCAAGAGGGCTCAGAAGACAGAAAGAGAAACTCTCCCGTCTGAGAGACGGCCTGCTGTCATACTTGATGTTTCCTTCACAGAGAAGAAGGAGCTCGCAGCTCCCACCGATCAGTCCGTGCCAGATTCTACAGACTGCCGTGACGGCATTCGACTGCTTTAATCATCCGCACACACTCCTGTGATACGTCAGCGTGTGGATCTCTGCTCCGAGCACTAGGTGTCTCCTTTCATCCACCGATGAGAGAGAGAGAGAGAAAGATCTGACGCAGGGACAGCAGGCTGTGTGCAGGAGCGGAACTGAAAGAGTAAAATCTGGGTGCATGGGAGAGCGGACAGGGGTCATCAGATGGGTTTGAACCAAGTCATGCTTTTAACGCAAGACAGATCAGTGAGGAAGACCCCGAAACAGAGCATCTTTACTTTCTTACATTTGGTTTCGGGTTAGAATAGCGTAAATCCATTTTTGACATTATAAATGCACACTTATAGTAGCTGCATTTAATTATATGCACTTGTAATTGGTTTCACTGGCTGCTTGCGACCCATCGGTTTTCAGCAATGAATCACACGCGGTCTTGAGGGTACAGGATCACATCCGCAGTAAAGCGCATCACTCATCGTGATGGCGCTGGTTATGTTGGTATGTCTTGCGCCGCCTACATAAACATAATAGTTGTGACAACACAACCTGAGGTGCTGTCTCCTGAATACTGTAATGTAGCATAACTGATGGGCAGCTCTGTGCTTAAGGCGAGTGAATGGGATATGAATAGTCAGAGGGCATGTGAAAGGATCTCTATTCATCATTTCTATTAATAGGTTGAGTCCTTCAAGCAGATCACCCTGAGAGATGGGCTTCTTGTACCTGTCGTTACCGTTCAGCATCAGCGGAATAATATGGGCGCATATAAAGGTGTTATTGAATATATTGTACTAATCTTTGACATTTTATAAAATGAAATGTGGATACTTTTTGGAACTGATTAATACAACGTACTATCATTCTAAGAGAGAGAGAAATTGAGACAGTAAATATTTATAGATTATATTTCAGTTTAGGACTTCACTACTACACTATGACTTTTCCCCAATAAATTCCAAATTTGCTGCTTTTTATTAGTTAGTAGGGTAGTTGTTAAGGTCATGTAGAATGATGTGCTTAATTACTACTAATAAGTGGCTAATATTCAACTAATAAGCAACTAGTTAAGAGACCCTAAAATAAAGTGTTACCAAAAATACTATAGAAAACACATCTCATGTTGAACAGCTTTTTTTGATAATAATTGTTCAAAATAAAATGTTTCTTGGCACCATGTCAGCATAATAGAATTATTTCTAATGCAGTGTGACTGAAACCTTCAAAATTCAGGTCATCACAGCATTAAATAAAGAAAAGAAGATTTATTTTTTTAAACACACAGGAAAAAAACAAGAATATATATATCTATATATATATATAGTACAGAATTTGCATATTTTAATTATTTCTAATGTGTCATTTAACTAAAAATCCTGCAGAAAATTCAGGTTTCCCATCAAAATATGAATTAAACATTAAACAAAAAGTTATTTCACAATATTACAGTTTTACTATAAAATGCACCCCCATGAACATAAAAGGAAATTAATAATATAAACATATTTAATGAACTCCAATCAATACAAGCAAACAGATCATTAATTCAGAGTATTTTTCTGCACGTTGTGTTTCTGTTTAGGTGCAGCTAGTATTAACACCCATAAACACACTTAACCAGCTTGTTACAGTCACACAAACATATACACACGCAATTAAGAGATTGCAGCTCTTTACCAGCGAGCGTTTGGAGGCACAGAGCGAAAAAAGCGCTTATAGAGGCTCTTATCTTAGAGGATGCATTAAGATATCTGAGCCTGATTGACAGCCTCTCCAAACGCACACGTAAAGCGTTTTAATGAGCATTATGGAGTATGCTCACCTCTGACTTTAACAGAATTATAAACAATCCTGCTTTATATAACTGACCTTACAGGTGATCTGTTTTCCCCCTCCATATTCATATGTGAGATTAAGAGGGCATTAATATTAATGAAGGATGATTTTCCTAAGTAAATAAGCTGTGTGTTATCAGAAGGTGAGTACTGAGAGCTCTCTCTCTTTCTCTCTCTCTCTCTGTGTGTGTGTGTGTGGTTAAGGTTTAAGAAGAGATATAGCGATGCTATAACACACAGAAATACACTTTACCTCACAACCCTCACAAACAGACTTTTATCAGAAGTATCACGGAGAGAATCTAGAACATATCACCAAAGTCCTTAAAGAAACACCCCTTAGATAGCACTGGCTGCCTCTAGTTGAGCTCTTTGAAAGGAAAGGAAAGGAAAGGAAGTGACGTGGCCAGGTATGGTTTCCCAAACTAGGAGTTTGTGCTGTGCATTTAACCCATCCAAGTGAACCACCACACACACACACACACACACACACACACGGAGCAGAGGGCAGCCAGTGTTGCAGTGCCCGGGGAACAATGCCTTGCTCAAGGGTCTCCCCTCAGTCGTGGTATTGAAGGTGGAGAGAGAGAGAGCTGGTTATTCACTCCCCCCACCCCACAATCCCTGCCGGACCTTGGGCCACTGAATTTGTGCTATAACGCCAGAACTACACTAAAGTGTACACATAACTCATTAACAATGAACACAGTTTCATAACACTTTTAAATGATGTTATGTACAATACAAACCTATTTCTGCCCGAGCAGTGGCTTTGAGGATAACACTATGGTCTCATGTATTTAATGTCTGCGTCACGTAAACGGGGTGTAGATTCAAAACAGCATCTGTCTGGGCCGAGCCCGTGGGACACACAGAAAGGTTACTAAATGTATCACTCCACCTTCTGCTGGGAGATTTAAATATGGAGCTATAGTGTGCCTGTAGTCTCTCGAGAGCAGTGCGTCCACCTCTTTGTGTGTACATATCCCACGACGCATCTATACACACACTCACTGAAGGCCTGTTCACACCAAGAACGATAACTATAACAGTGTCTACATCAATGTATGATAATGTGGTGTTATTTTAAGCCAGCACTGCAGTAATGCCATACTAAAAGCAATCGGAACTGTTTTATTATCGTTATATTTGTGATGTGGACTGCTCGGGATGGACTTCGGTTCGTCATGTGACTTTCTCATCATCACCTGCATCATTTTTTTTCTTTTTTTCTTTTGTTAAGTGATTTAAAGCTTTCTTTAGAAATATTTATTTCGGCTTCGGTTCATTTTTGTGAAGCGCTCCTGTTCAAGACGAGAAGGTAGAACGCGCTTGTTTTCTTTATTAAATAAAATCAGGTTTACTGTCAGTGCACACAAATAAAGGTAGACCCTTTACAGTTCTGAATGATGAGAAAATTAAGGCAAGGGCTATAAAATACAAGTGATGGCTGGTGCCTCTATGTCTTACAGAATGCGCTTAATAGCATCACTCTCTGCACAAACCATCGTGTCACACATTTATTCTTTTAGCGTTTAAATATTGTTATATGCATGAACTGCTTTAGAACGTCTATGGCAAGTCGCAATGATTTGAGAAGGCTAAATTGATCAGTCATACTTCATGATCAGCCACTGGCCTCTTGGTACTTTAAAAAACACAAACTTAGGAGGGCTTGCAGGGCTCGAAAACAGATTTCAGTGCTTAATTCGGTTGATATATTGACATTATGTCAGTTATTTAAATTACGGTATTTAACTGTAAATTTAAGCTAAAACCGTAAAAACCTAAAATGTTGTTACCGTAATTTTTTCCGGTCGAATTTCAGCAAACACAGCTGGACACACCATTTTTTTTACAATGCATGGCTTAGTGCAAAGGTCAAATCCAAAAGTCTGGCATTATAAATAAATGCATTTGTGTGTTTCAGAGCAAAGTGCAGCATGTGAGCAGCTCATGATAACATGCGATTTCTCGGTAGTGGCTTGGTTTGCCGTAAATGCTGGTTATACAATTACTTTATCTCTGCTAGGCATTTGCATCGCTTGAAAAGGCATTTGAAAAATGCACCAAATACACATTTATAAAGTAATAAGAATTTCAATCAGATTTTCAGCTGGAAGGCAAACATATTGATTATTTTATAGTCACATTGGTGTACAATTAAATTTTGTACACTATACAGTAGCACGGTAGACCATTTGCAATTAATATTATTATTAAAAATAATAACAATAAATCCCCCAAATCTTGCAGCCCTAGAAATGGGCCTTAAGTCTTTATAAACTGTTATTTCTTCATGTGGGATCAAAAATGGTATTGTACATTAATATTTTTAAGGTATTGCGACAAAGCTACTATGAAGTACAGTATGCGATATAAACTGTGCTGCAGACAAGTACTTCGATTTTAGGCAGCTTTATTTGTTGTTTTGCTGTTTAGTTATTTCATGTGGCGTTGCATTGCTCGCATCTGTTCTACAGTAGATGCCATGACTTGTAGAACTGATACAGAATCGAAAACAATCACACATAATGCAATGCATTAGTCGTGAGTAAAGTGTCTTTATTAAAGGCTGTTTTTGCATCAAGAGAGAAATAATCAAACGAGTAATTAATTCACTTGATTATCAAAAAATGTTAATGTTCTGCGCGTTATAAAACATGTTGCGCTGGATTTCTGTGAAACATATACGGTTACCATATAAAATATATAAAATTACTCACACTGTGATATAAGATTTTGGTCATACCGCCCACCGCTAGCAGATGGTTAACCGCAGCAGCCTGATAGATTCCATGCATAAAAGCCGCACTCATATAGAGATATCTATATAGACACACAAAACACATGCAGTCTGAACCTGAGGTGATGTAGCCGTGGGTCGAGCCCAGCTGTTTATTGATCCATCTGTCTTTCTGCACAGGTCTGGATCAGTCAAATCTATCCCAAGCCTCTGCAGAGGCCAGCCACTCTTCTAGCACCAGTGTGTATCTAATGAAACCTGGACACAGTCAACACCAGGCAGGTGGACCCACTAACCCCCCCGCTGTCGGTTCTAACCACTGGACCTGTGTGAACACAGCACAATAACATGATGACAATCTGAAAATCTCTTAAAAGGGAAAACAGCAGCGACGTGACTGAGAAATCTGCATGGCCATGAACTCCTTCGTATTAGGACGAGGTGGAAAACTGATCTACAAATTGTAAACAGTCCTCTTTGTAACAGACTGGCATTGAATGGACACATCTTCAATATTTTGCAGCCTCTTGTTAAACATCACAGCTCATGATGGCATCCACTCTAAGTAATGCCCTTGATTCTGTTGCTCAGAGAATTAAAGTTCCCTTTCTATTTATTTTAGCCTTTTGAGAGACTGACTGTTTACTATGAGAGTGGTACAGTCATTGACAGAAATCTGAATATATTATCTTCAGGAATCTCTCTCCTCCTTTCCATCCGAAAAAAAAAGGTGAAAATCAATATGGGTCTCAGGTCATAAAGGTCAGAGAAAGGGTGTCAAATCCTTTGAGAAATTTGAATTAAAACGATGGCTTCTGTTGGTGCGCCTGACATCAGAAGTAGCTGGCTGGAACCTTTAAAAAACATTTTCCAAGTATTAAAGTGCAGCACAATTCCTCTGACAAAACGTAAAGTGCAAATGAATGGGCTCTGTCCTCATCTAGTGCGTCTAAGTGCATCTTCAAAACGCAGCAGCCGGACGGCACACTCGAGCGCTGTTTGAATGTCAGCCTCTGCGGGGGCTCTAATTGCACACCCACTCCAGCTAATAGGGCAGCATCCAAAAGTTTAGTGCTGCATCGCCTTCAGGTTTCATTTCAAAGCATCCGCACCCGTTCGGCCCTCACAGGTACGTCTCCCGCCTGTGTTTACCATTCTCTCAGAAAGCGCCGCTGCTAGCATAGGTGACTGACCTCAATTTCTCTCACTTTTCTCTCCTGCCGAGCCGGTGAATAACTGCTCATAAATAACACCGCTTTGTTTGGCTGCGTCCGAGGACGGCTGAAGAGAGTCCGCTCTGAATTTCTTTGTCTTAAGCAGAAGTGCAATTTCTCTATGACGGCTATAGAATACGCAGGAAAGCGAGCGCTGAAGAGATTATTCTATTTATC
The DNA here is from genome assembly GCA_032275025.1 of Enteromius treurensis. Lineage (NCBI taxonomy): Eukaryota > Metazoa > Chordata > Actinopteri > Cypriniformes > Cyprinidae > Enteromius > Enteromius treurensis. The sequence goes on along the minus strand of JAUCMU010000111.1, from coordinate 196,507 downwards.
CTCAAAGCCAAAGTGCCGACTCTCCAGAAAAAAAGGCGAAAAAAGACCCTTGCACCAAGCTCTAAGGGTGAAAACGGCACAGTGTAAAACCGCACTTTGATACGTTACCTGTTTCTCACACTGGCCGTAGTCCGGACCCTGGTCGACCTGGAAAAAGGACACCTCTCCTCGGTTCTTGGCCATCTCGATCAGACTCATGGAGGTGCGGACGGTGGAGTTGCGGGCATGTACAAACACCATCACCTAAAACAAACAGATAGCATTGGGTTAGGTTACGTTTGGGCTCTGGAAATCAGCTGAGAGTGAGCTGCCTGACAGAAACCAAACTTCATAAATGACTGAACTCTACATAGGAAGGAATTCAACAACTGAACTCATATTCCTGGCCCTGCCACTGCTTATTAATACTGTGCTTTTCAGTACTGAATGAAACTCCTTTCCTTCTTTACAAACTCAGTATTATACTGGGTCTATTGCATGCTAAAGTGACACGGCGCATCTAGCCTCTAAGTTTTGGATTGTTCTCTCTCGCTTGACAATGCAGGAGCCTCATTCACAGCGAGCAGCATCAGATGTTCAGAAGGGCAGAGAGGCGTCTGTGTGCCATATTAGTCAAAGGACAAAAGAGGGTTGTAATTTTCCTATTACACTCAGGCTGCCCTTGTAAAGCAGTCAATACGCCAGACAAAAACAATCAATAACAGAAAAACAAGACAGTTATGAGATGGCAAAAGACCTCTCTGTTCTCACTGTCCTTTAACTGAAAGAACTGACAGTGTGAGAGACACTAGAGGAGGGAAATAAAGCCTACTGTTCTCTTTGCACATCATATTCTAAAATATTCATTCCCTACATGGTTTACTTTTCTCTACTGTGAGCATACAAAAATATGTATTTATTTTTTACAGTACAGTGGGTGGTATTTATGGTGAGTAAATAATAGATTTTTTTAGTTTTTAAGGAACTCTTCTTATAAATAAAAATATGATTATCAGTTTCAATTAGCATTTTTTAGTAATTGAATACTTTCAATTAGTAATTTGACAGCAAAAACCCAAACATTTAAATTAAATGAAACACTTAAGTAAAAAAAAATATATAAAAAATTTAATAAAAGCCACATGTGTGTAATATTTTTTCCACAATACAATTCTCGTGACATTTAATCAAAATAACTTGTTACACTTTTCTGTTTATGATTATTTTGTGTCTTCCCCTTAAATGAAATGAAATGCGTACTAAACCGCCAGTAGGTGGCAACATCTTCAATGACTCATCTTAACTAATAAGTGGTTCAGATGATTCAAAATTCAAAAACGTGAATCATTCATAAACGAAACGCTCTGTGTGCTACACATGCGACTGTTCTGCTGCCGTCTGTGTTTGGAACTATTTTCGTTAACCAAATGAAGCAAAAACAGTCGACTATATATCCCATCTCCATAGCTCCAAACACTCAACTAAATCTCTTGTGCTCTTTAACTCTTTAAATTTGCAATCATGGTTTTCAAGAAACTTCCCTCTCTTGGTTGTGTCTTGGTTACTTAGGCTACAATTCTCACAAACATTTCACTGCAGTTAGGTGTTTTAATCAGATTAGTTGTCTGGTCGGGAAAGTACTTCAAAAATGTACTCGTCTCAGACAAGCATTAATATCGAGCTCTATTACTGTACATAAAACTGAACCCGCCAGAGTGGCTAGTGAGTGACTGTATGACCCGCCACAGCTGAAATCCACTCGCATTTGGTGGGTTGGTAGGTGTTAATGTCAAGCCCTGTATGTGTATATATTTATGTATGTAAAATTATTGCTGTTGTTATAAATGTATTTATTTTTTTTAATTTTCACAAATTTCCTGACAATATGTATGAAAAAAGGGAAAAGAATGAGAGTAATAATCTGGATTTAATAATCAGATGAGATTTATTTCTTTATGTTATTCTGTTTACACACGTCATCTAATAATGTCAGTGTCAGTGTAACGAGTGATGTTGCCAAACAAGTTTTGGGAGGAGCTCTGACGCCTTCCCCTTAAATTGGCCTCCTCTTCCTCCCTTCTTCATCTCGTTACACATCCCTCCTCCACCGTTATTTCGCGTCTTCCTCCGGGGGGCGAGCGGGATTCGAGCCGGACGTCGAGCTCAGCCCTGGTTAGGGTTCTACCCTCTAGGGTTTCATCTTCAACATCCCAGCTCGCTCCCCGGACAGCACACCAAATAAGGCTGATTGTTATAAGGAAGCGCGAACTCGTGAAATGAATGAAGACACAGAATGCAAGATGAAGCATTTGACTAAACAAATGAGCACCACTCCAGACATGTCACAATGAGGGTTTGGAGCCAGAGCAGAAGTGATTTTCGGTGCCACACTGAATTGCTGTGTGTAGATGTGCTGAGCGTTGTTGTTGTTCTGTTTGTTTTGGGCTTTATTTTGCCACGGTCAGTACCTGGAAACAGAGCCAGCACTTTGGCATTCATCACAATTGTTTAGGCCTGTGGATAATTGGTAGCTAATTAATTCATGATTGCTAATTTAAGAACAGCCTTCCAAAAAACACAAACATGTCCTTGACCACCTGCCAACATGTTTCTCACCAGCGCTCACCGCAATCTGCTCTTCCTCAGAGCACAGTGAGAGTGAGAGAGAAAGGGGAAGGAAAACATGGTTATTAGGGCTGTTTGGGGCTGGAAGGATGTGGAAACACTCTTCAGAAAACAGATTTAATGAGCTGATCGCTGTGACAAAGTAGTCATAAAAAAACAATAAATGACAATGAGAAGCGTGAAGGACTTATTTGGCATTTTTGGACTGTACTTTAATGTTCTTTTCACAATCCCTGCTGGCTGCGGGGTGTTTTATTGTTCATCCTACACAAATACCTCTCTTCCTGAAATAACTCCCATACTGTACTTTTTAAGGCAACTTTTCACATGTGGACTCACTGACCACCTGGTTATTGCCCTGTTGCAGGGTGTAGATGTGAATCTGTGGAACACATGTGTGAGAGTTTACGTTTACTACTATTATACTATGTAAATATTGATTTATGTTAGTTGGAAAGTCTATTTAACATTGTACTGAACAATAACATTTTAAATTGCCAATAATTGTGACGGCTCTATTACTGGGACTCAATTTGCCAACATTTGATTGATACAATTTCATTTACTCTACGGAACCTATAATTTCCTTAAGTTATAACTACACTGTAAAGATACATTCAGGAAAGCAGGTTATAAGACATACCCGGGTAAGTTTGAGTATAAGTGAAAGCATACCTTCAGCTTTCAGTTATATTGTTGTATTGTTATATTGCAGCCATTTGCTAAAATCATTTAAGGTCTGTTTTTTTCCTCAATGTACACTCAGCACCCCATATTGACAGAAAAACACAGAATTGTTGATCTTGAAGGTTCCATGGCCTTCTTCTATGAACTCTAAACTTAGAGTTTCTACTGGATTCAAGTTCTTTCTCTTAAACCAATTGAGAGTTCCCTTGGCTGTGTGTTTGGGATAATGCTTTATTGGGTGGTTGTTCTGCACGCTTGATAAACAGACTACAGCTGGTTGAAAATGCAGTCCTTGCTAGAACCAAGCTAGGATGAGCATATTAGCCCGAGCATATCTACTGCGGGTGGCAGATCTTTTTCTTATTTAGCACCCAAACTCTGGAACAATCTACCTAACACTGTTCGGGAGGCGGGCACACTCTGTCAGTTTAAATCTAGATTAAAGGCACATCTCTTTACTCTGGCTTACACATAACACACTGATACACATTTATTAATAGGCTGCATGAATTAGATCAGCCGGAACCAGGAACACTCCCCTTAACACACGATGTAAATTACAGAGATTCATAGGTAAATCTCATTCTAGTTACCAGTAATGTCTTCTTGTGGTCATGATTAATATATTGTATTGACAGGCGAGAATGCCATAGTGATTGTAGCTGGTGCTAATATGCTCTTGGGGCAAGAGGAACTGCAGCGGGCACTTACTGCCATAGTAAATGCAAAGGTGCTTGTTTGCCAGCTTGAAATCAACCCAGATACATCGCTTCAAGCCATGAGAATGGCCAGAGACAACCACGGTCAGTCATGAATATTAACTTTATATCTCAGACTGTCTCACCCCACTTCCTGTTTCTCTAACTGCTCTCCTTTCAAGTTATGTCAAGTCAAATATATTTCTATTTTCAAAATGCACTTTGTTTTAAAGGATATTTACATAAAATCATGATGCTTGTACGTTTATAATATCTTTATGCGTTTAAGGCAGCATATGTTGTGATGAAGCTATTAAGCAGTTTGCACCTTGCAGCATGACGTTGGACATAGTTACAGTACTGTACAGTATATATCAGGGGTGACGAACTCCAGTCCTGGAGAGTTTTTTGTCAATTGTTGGAAGATAATACAATTACATTTCAAAGACCACACATTTGAGATTGGCTAAATAGCATACTTAACTTTATATATTAAAAAGAAACCCGAATTATATGATAATGTATATAGCTGTGCGATAATACAGTTAATACAATAAGGTATAATAGTATTATATAGCTTTATGTGAGTATAATCATATAAGCATTCAGTTTTCAGTTACAGTCTTCCCCTTTAATACCATCCATAATTAACTGTGTTTCATAAAATAACTTGTTGGTCATCTCTATTTGCCAGCCTGTTATGTGAGTCCAATAGCATAATAACTTGACAACAATAGTTTAGTTCCTTTTTGTCATCTTTCAAAAACTCTCACTCCCACATTCTAAAAACTATTTTTAGCTCCTTTTACCAAATGACTGGTGAGAGCAAAGCATGACTCTTTCCTCCCATGGAAATAACGCAACTGACTGTGTCTCAGATATCATTAGCACCTTGTATGTTCAGGTCCCCGCTGATCAGAGACACCCTGTATCCTTGTCATGGAGATGCACAATGATGCAACAAGCCTTTTCCACAGATGGATGACACAGATGGATACCCCCCTCACCACCTCAGAACTTCCCAGATACATGCTGTTTAGCCCGTTAGCGGGCCATATTAAGTGTTAAGAGACAGCCCATTAGCCCAGATTATGCGCCTATCACTTGGGATGAATTCATCAGACAATGACGTGCGCAAATAGCACTTAGCCGAAGCTCAAGGCTTGGATTACGCACATGCCACCCCCACAGGCTCACTGGAGAAGAATCCGAGTACTGTTTTCCTAACCACATTTTCAGATAAATGAATATGAGGACAATTTAGCCTTGATTCTCTCCTCAAGTGTAGTTCATTCCAGTTAACTTTAAAGATGCTGTGTAGCTAACATGTCATTTCATTCTCAGATCGGCTACCAAAGGAATGTTTGATCACTTAAGCGTGAATTTTGCTCATTTAACTAGTGCTTGTCTTGTTTTTCATTTAGCTTTACAAAGCATCTCTGAACAGTGAACAGTCATGACTCCTTCATACAGTACATCTCACATACTCGTTAGTTTTGCAGCTTGTTTACACTATTATTTTCCTCCTCTTTCATTTTTACATTGTCCATTTTACAAGTGTATATTGATTTCTCCTCAGCTCACTCAAGGAAAATAGGGGCTGACTGCCTATTACTCTCAATTCACCCAAAAAATATTTTCTAAACAAGGACGCACACACGTTCATTTTTGTAAAAAGTAGGGGCAAGTAATAAACCCAAGTGGTTTCTGCTGGAGTATAGAAATCCTATAGAAAAGTAAGCTTTTTAGTAATAAATAAAAAGCAAACTTTTTTTGGGCTAATCTGAAAAATGATCAAAATCCACGCACCACTTGTGAATAACAATTTAATTTTAGTTTGTTTTCCAGAACATTTGTCAGAATTTCACAGAATATAGTGTTCAAGTTGTTTGAAGTTTTTTCTGTTTTATTCTTTATCTACTTCGGAGCTTGACAATCACCATTTAGTTTCCACTTTTATGAGAAAATACGAGGACATTCTTATGTATATGTATATATATATATATATGAGCAATTCTATAATTGCGGGTACATTTGGTGGTTCTTATTTTTCTGCTTTTTTCTGCCAAATGGTTATATTTTTTATTATTTTAATTAATTTATTATTACTCTTTTCTAATTGTTATGAATTACAAGATGTTACAGTCCATAACAATATAATAATTTATTAACTTTTTATTAATTTTATTTATCAAAGCCCCAAAAAGTTACTTGCTTAATTCTACAACATTCAATTATAAAAAAATAATAATAAAATTGCGTTACAGGAAATGATGAGTGACACTGTTAAGATCTAAAGAACTGAAAATTATCTGTGCTCTCTCTGAGAAAATATTTTAATCTAAAAACTTCTTACACCAAGAGTTATTTTTTAATAACAAAATATTTTTTAATAACTCTTGTATGAATGTCAAATCTGTTACCACAATAGGAAAACAGAATGTGTGTGTAACGACGGAGACAGGCGGCGTGCGGATCCAAATGCAAAACTTCCTTTATAATCAGGCAGGGTCGATCAACTGCGAAAACATATACATCCAAGGCAGAGACACTAGAGGATAATCCAATGACGTGGCAGAGGTCGGGCAAATGGCAAACAGTATCCAAGGGGAAGAGACAAGAGCGAGAATCGAGGCTAGGTCGAGAACGGTAAATCAAAACACAGGGAACATGAAAGGCTTAACAAGAGGAAAACGCTGGGTAAATCTACGATTAACCGAGAAATGCCAAAACACAAATGAGTCCTTATAAACACTAGATAACAAGACAGAGGGAGGAAGAACTAATGAAAAACCATGGAGACAGACAAGGTGGGTGGAGACAAATGTTCTTAATAAGAGTCCTGATGAACACAGAGCGGAGGGACAGACAAACAGTAAACATAGTCCGGGCTGGAGTGCCCTCTGGAGGCTTCTCGGTGCAGCTCGTGACAGTATGTTGTTTAAAGGTCTTTTAGTAATGTTTTCATTAGCGTCATGAGTTCTCATAATTTATGCCAGCAAGAATAAAACAAAACTGTCAATTATACATACATATATCTATATATAAATATTATTTATATATATGTATATTTAAGTTATGTTATGTAGAAGCGTAACAGTTTGAAGCTTTACAAAATGTCTTTGTTCGTATTTAATTATGGGCCCGTTTATATTGACCATCTTCAAACCTGGGAAAAAATATTCAGCAGAAATGCTCCTTATGACTTTCTAAATATTCCCACCTCTTAAACAGTGTTGTTTACCAAGTTAACTAAAAATCCCCTCACAGACAGGAAGTTAAAAGATAGTGTTTCGGTTACAGTTACTTCCTGTGGTTGAGTTTTACAAAACATTTTAGTTTTAGGACTGAGAGAAAGAAAGAGAAAAGGAACTGATAGACAAAGACTGACGTTAGTGTGAAACTATGGGAAAGGAGCAAAGTTTGTTAAATCAAATGATTGCAAGTAGCCCAAAGGGCGAGTTTCATGCTGACTGTCTGACGTATATCAGTTGTGTCTCTGCGTACACACCGCTTATGATAACTCAAAACAGTAGTTTGACATCATAGAAATCATTTACCTTGGTTTATAGTTGAACCTACATATGGTATTGGCCCCTCTTTTTTTTATCTGTGATAAACAAAAAACAACAACAAAACTCTGGGTTATGTGATATCTGTATTTATGATGTCTCCAGTATATATAATTTCTGAATAATATGTTCTATATGTCTTACAGTGAAGACTATTTTTAATCCAGCTCCAGCTGTTGCAGACCTGTGTTCTGATTTCTTCAAAGCATCTGACATTTTCTGCTGCAATGAGTCTGAGGTGACAAACAATATCTTTCCTTTTTTTTACTATGGCTCTGTGTGTGGTTGCCAGGGTATTGCTATTAAGGTGTTTGTGAGTTGCTAGTGTGTTGCCATTTAAGAATAAAAAAAGTCATTATAAATGAACATTTAAACATGAATTCTAATTCCAAAAAGCAGTTTGTCATTCATTTAAACTGTATTTTAACTTGACTCATCTGCATAGCCATTTTCTAGACAGGTCTTAGGTTCACTGAAGAAGGCTACTTGAGCAAAACGAGAGCTCAGTTACCTTGCCTGGTCATGCTTAAAACGAAATACAAAAGCCCAAAAAGTCATCTACCTGCCAAGTGCAACAAATTACGATGTTGGCTGTTGTGTCTTACAGTAACTGTTATGTTTGGGTCCGCCCTCTTTCACATTGCGGCAGGGTGAGATGACAGACAAGGGATTGGATTGATGGGAAACAGTAAAGTTAAAGCAGCCACGACCAGGCAAGGCAGATGCACAGATGGTGTGTCAGTGTGGCCTGGGGCGAAAGCTCCAGCGTTACTGAGAGTTTGAACCAGAATGCTCCGTCAGGGCAGCTTTGATGTGGCTGGGAGGTTGGAGAGGGAAAAATGCACAGGTGGGACTTAAAAGTAAGAGCCCTCAGTACAAATCAACCCCTTAGATTCGGCCCCCATCCCGGCTCACACATTCGCAAACCCGCTTGGCTATCACCCGACGACTTCAGTTGCAAGAGTGAATGATGAATCATCAGCAGTTTACAGAAGCAGATAACCACACATTGATGAGTAATGTGTGCACTTTTCTGTTTTGGCAGCCAGCTAGGAAAGATTGATGGCAAAGCTTGAAGTACACAAATACAAAGGGGATACTTATTGCCCTGATCTTTCAGTATGATCTCCTCTCTTTTGGTGGGCTTGAGTTGGGGCTATCCTTCACACCTGTGCCGTACTCTTCATCATACCCTCTGTTATTCATGGATGACATCATATATGGTTCATAAACAGTTTTCCCATGTATTTTTAACCACTGACCTTTAGCCAGTTCATAGTCACATGAAGTGCTTAATAATGAAAAATGATTGACAGCATCTTTTGCGGCAAAACAAACAAAACTAATCAAAAGTAAAAACTTTCTTCACCTCTGAAAAGAGCATCCTTCTCCATTTTTATAATGTAACCGTCTGCATTATGCATGTTTCTATTATGTTTTAAATAATTCCTGCAGGATAAAATGAAGTCTGGCTTTAGTTTTTTATTTTGTTTGTTTCAAAATAACACATGTTCAGTTAGTTGCTTGAATTCTACTATTTCATATTGAGATAACAATAAATTACATTAAAGTAAACCTAAGCCAAACCCTAACTAGTAAGTACATGTAGTTCATTTAAATGACTCGGTACATAAATGCAACAAAGAATACTTTAAAGTAAATTGGGATCCATATTAACTTTAAATAGTCAACAGTACTCAAAACTGTTACATTATGCTAATGCATGCTGTAGCACAACATGCTTTTATGTGGGGCACAACCTTGCGTTGCTTTCTAAATTTGGCCCTGGCACATTTCAGAAAGCAACTACACATGAAATCAAGCTTTATTTTGTTGGTTTATTGTTTATCTAGAAGCTTTTTCATTCTTTGATATATAGTAATGGTAATATAAACAGATTAGCAGAAATGTGACCGTTTTCTCATTATTTTGTGGGGTTCCTCTTAGGCAGAGCTGTTGACGGGCATGTCCGTTACCTCAGTGGAGGATGCCAGTCAAGTAGGCCTGGAGCTGCTAAACAGAGGTTGTGGTTCAGTCATTGTCACCTTGGGGCCACAGGGCTGTGTGGTGTGTCAGCCCACAAACATGGCACCTAAACACATTCCCACCACCGCAGTGACTGCTGTCGATACCACGGTAAGACTGCAGGTGTTGTAATTGCAGGTATTTGCAGTACAGAGACAATTGAAAAGAAAATTGAAAAGATTTATAAACTAGGACATGTATTAGATATCAGTTCAAGTAAATCAGAACATTGCACAAGGACTAAACTGTGATTTCAAACTGTTGAAGCACTTGAAGTACGAAGGAGAAGAAATGTATCATGCAGCACATTGAATAAGTTATCAGTAGCAGACATTTCTGGCAATTAAAAGTCTGTGACTCACCACGCACTAGGGGTACTTCCTGGGTAGGTTCTCTTAACACTTTATTCTTTGTTATATCAGCTTGCCCCAATTAATAGGTTAGACTCACAAATGGAGAAACCTTTAACTACAGATATCCATTTTGCGATTTAGGGTCCACCTGAAGACACAATACCTGATAAGACCAGATGTTTGTATACCCCTACAAATTTGTCATGCCACTACAGTCATAAGAGTGAATGATATTTAGTCATCAGTCATAATGTGCCCATATCATATGATCCACAAGCGTGATTCATAGTTGAAGCAGTATGTTTTGAAGGGTAGTAAACACTTTATGCCTCATTTGATTTGACATTTTCATTCATCTAGTATAATTGTGATGTGGGCTTAAATGACATGAGAAGTGGAAAAAGTGTAATCAAAGTTATCCTGGTGAGAAGGCATTTCTTGGAGTTTCACATAATTTCTTCCTAAAACGTCAGATTTTTGTCGCAAGTTTAGTCTGATGTTCTACGTAATGTTTATTGAATACGGCTACTTATTTGCCTCACATTTTTCTGACATCAACCTTATGTAAATTGTGGATGTGGTTTTTCTGGTTTCTCTTCTGATTATAATCTCTGAAGCGTCTTACTCATTTCACACCTGGATTGGCTTATTCTGGCGTCATCATAACTCATATTTCCTGTTTATTTTATTACTCTCTAAATGTTTGAAACACCTAGTGAGTCTTGTGAAGAACAACAAGATCAATCATTAGTCACACATTAGAATGCGTCAAGCCAGAAAAAAGTGACACATCATAGTTTGATGCAAGTTAAACGATAAATATGTCCCGTCAGTGACCAAAACTGCCCAAAAAAGGTTTCTAGTCTTTATTTTTATTTTTCTTTGGATTAGAAAATGTCTTGCAATTCATACTGCATTTCAGTTCTCATTTTTAACCACTTCTTTCATGGTTAAAAAGCAAATTAGCGACTTCGTCCCACACATAGCATGACGTGCAGACCTCCATTCTTCTATGTATCTAAAATTCTAAGAAAAGGTGATTTATTTGGAGAGGCTCTGAGACATAAATAGGGGTTTTCATTATCTTATAAACCCTGCAGTTTTCAGCAGAATGAAGCCGTAGATTCACAGCAAGATTCTTGTGAGACCACATCCATCTCTTTTAGTCAAGGATTCTTCTGCAAATTACTGCAGTCATACAGAAAGATAAAAATGAACTCAACAGTCTTCTCTCTGGTGGATCTCTCAAATGATTTAGATCTGCTTTAAGCTTTTATTAATGCTTTTTAATTTCCAACAACTTCAGTTATGTGCAATAATCACTTGTAGAACAAAGCATCAGTTACTGTACTTAATTCTATGGATTATTTACAGTACAAATTATTTACAGTACAGCACAAGATTATGTGAGTGGCATATTGTAAGGCAAGGATTATATGAACAAGGCTAGGATATTTTAACAAGAAGTCATAAAGTACAACCATAATGTTCACAATGCCTTGCAAGCTACTATATACACTTATGCACCCCATACCATCAGAGATGCTGGCTTTTGAACTGAACGCTGTTAACATGCTGGAATGTCTCCCTCCTCTTTAGCTAAGGACACAGTGTTTGTGATTTCCGTGATGTCAAATTTGGACATGTCTGACCAACACTTTTCCACTTTGAAACAGTCCATTTTAAATGAGCCTTGGGCCACAGGACACAACGGCACTTCTGGACCATGTTCACATATTGGTTCCTTTTTACATGATAGAGCTTTACACCATGTCTACACTGAACGTGACAGTTGTCGCGCCACACTGTAACAGCTAAAGTCCGTTTAGACTGGACTTGACAAACTTAATTAGATGCTAGATGTTCTCCCAGCTGAATATGTGAAAAAAAAAAGTTTCTTTGTTAAAGGTTTTTTTCCTCATCATTTGCAACATTTTGATCCCCTTTCCTCTCTGGGTGACTCGGTGCTTAGCAGCGATCCACTCAGCGGGAGTCCGCTTGGCTGTGGTCTCCACGTGGCGGTCGGCCTGTTCCTGCGCACTTTGATGACCCATAAATCCTGAATTGTTTAACTCTTTTGGACGCCCTGTGATCCCTCTTCCAGTAACTCTGTTTTCCCCCACTTGTTAAAAACCAGGAGGAGGAGGGAACGGGGCCAAGTGCCAGATTTTATCTCAACGACTAGACAGGAGCAAGGCATGTTTCCATCAGTTTTTTCTCAAAGAATGATGGCATATCACCTTTTACAAATACACTTTTTTGTGGTTATTTGGTCTGCCAGCGATCCAAAAAGAGAGTAGTTGTCATCTTTTTAAAATTATGTGGCAATTGTGTATATTTCTGAGGACTATCTTTAGTCATTAAAGAACATTCAATAGGAGGTTAAAGTGTTTACCATGCTTTTCTCCAAGTAGAGTGGTATGAGTCAGGAAGCCCAGCAATGTTCTGTGCTTCTTGGACAGGATCCAGCATATTCTGCAGTGTCACCAAATCTCAGTGTTTCGTACTAAACAACCCCTTTTTGTTTCGAAAAAAGGCATGGAATTGCCTCAGCTCTGGTATGGCATGAATTGAATTCTGTCTTTTCGTTTATGTGGCCCAGTTTGCACCACAGCTCATTAGCAACTTCTTAGCAACCAATGGTTTGGGACAGAAATAAGAATATACCAAAAATATAACCTTAATTTGAAACTTTTTAAGCTAAATACACTGGTGAACTTAAAACACCTTGATAACAAATGTGTCATTTTTGGTTCTGTCAAGCTTTAGACATGAAAGAGGGGTACTAATGTAAACATGGATTCTACCACTTAACTGAACCAATAAGACATCAGGTTCACAGAAATAAGTACATATGCATCACATAGATGTCATGGACAACAATTGATTTCTTGGTGCAGTGTTGACAATATACTTATTTGTGTTTGCTGCGAAAACAACAACAACAACAAGAAGACACCACAAGAAGGTTTTGACTAAATCATTCATTGAGTTGTAGACATGGCATGCCAGTTATTCAGCATGCATTTGAAGCAGAAAGAAGTTACACATTCACAACTGCTTACTCGTTGGTCATGGTAAGGTCATGAGAGACCGCCCATTAGAAAACAGCCACGTAGAAATTCTCGACACTTTGTCATTCAAAGTGGTTGCAAAGAGAGATGGGCTCCTAGATGACTAAGTGGGACTGCCAGATTCATGTTTGTTGTTGTTTGAGCGCATGAAAAGTAATGCAAAAGATGTGGGGGTTGCTAACTTCAACAACTTTTTATTTAGCTTCTGACTCCCTTAAGGGGACAGTACGCACATCTCAAAGGTATTGCACCATTGTCTCCTCAAGATAAAGCAATCCTTTCTTTTGGACTAGAAGCGGTCTCAAGTTAAAAGGATCTGTTGGCAGTCTTTACATCTTCACATCAGCTAGACACCCCTACGGCCTATGGCATTACATGAAAAGCATGGCAGACACTATTGCAAATCTGGAAAGGCAAATAAGTAAGTAGTTTTCCTCTGTGTTTCTACCCACCTATTCTAAGATCATTCCCTTTCTTCCATAAATCTAATGAAGGCCTTCATATATTTAACAATGACCAACCCTTTCATGAAAAAGTTATTCTATCAATAGCCTACGTGTGTTCACAGAGACCAAGTTCTCTAACCTACAGCACACTCTGTTGAACTGTGGGTGGCCTGTGCTCTTGCATTTGGAGGTCAACCCAATTCCAGATCCTTGCCTTTAAGCCAGACAACACGGCTTGTAATTGTTTAAGACAATCACAATCAGCCAAACTTCACCTCTATGAAAAGAGCCATAGAGGACCCACCACAGGGATCTTTACAGGAGAGGGTGGTGGATATTTACCGGAAAGCACTGCATGCCTCCAACCGACAATGATGTCATCAAACCAAGAGACTGTAAATGAAACCCACAAAGAAGAACCCACACTGAGCCGCACTGGACAGCAGCCATTCTTTTGAGGGAAACATCTCCTAGCAACACATGCTGTGGTGACACAAGATGACCACTTAGACCCCCAAGTGTGTTTCGAAAAGATTAGGGATTTGTGCATCAACAAAAAATGAAGGTTGTACTGTATATCTCTTGGTACATCATTAGGTTTGCCTTCAAAAATACTTTCATGGCACACCAACTTGTCTTGTGATTAGCAACAGAATAGCAGTATTTGTTAGTCTGCCTTTATGTTTTGACTTTGTTCAACCCACCCACTGGTCATTCATTCAGTAACCTAAGATGTTAGGGCCTCACTAGGATCTCTTGATAACAGTCAAAAAACGAAAACTGAAGTGGTATGGTCATGTCACAAGAGCCAAGGGACTATCAAAGACAATTCTACAAGGCACAGTGCCCGGAGGAAGGAAGAGAGGCAGACAGAAGAAGAGGTGGGAAGACAACATTTCCGAATGGACTGGACTAAGGTTGAGCGACACACTACTAGCGGCAGAGGACAAAGAGAGATGGAGAGAGCTAGTTGCAAGGTCTTCAGTGGTGCCCCAAACGGTCAGCCAGACTACGGGATAGAAGAAAAAATCAGATATTTGGTGCTTTTCGGGAGTTTGTAAAAAAAGAGGAAGAGCAGAGGACCTGTGGCTGCATTTGGATGGAGAAGGAACTGAACAAAAGGAGGAAAGTTGACATTTTGAAGAGGCAATAGTGGCCCAAAAGAAGAGCAAGAGCACAAGAAAAACATATGGTAAAGATCAGCTGGATGTGCTAGCACAGCTCTGGATGGCACTCCAGCTCTCCACAAAATGTGTGTGTGTGTTTGTGTCTGTTTTTCACTCATAGACTCATATCAATTTACTCATGTATCCGCCCGCCTTGTGCGTTGTCTTGTTGTTTCATCCATGTCTCCGCCCAGCTCGTCAGTTGTCATGGTGTTTCATTGTTGGCTCCACACATTGACCTAGTTTCACTTGTATAAAACCCGGAAGTGTTTGTATGTTGCCACAGTCCATTATACTGTCATTCTGATTCTGAGTATCTCATTTGTGTTCGCGTTCCTAAGTGTTCTGTTTTTGGATTTTTCGTTGCCGACCTCTGCTCCTGTTTGGATTATCGCCTCGGTTTACCCCTTCAGGCTCTGTTTGCTGTTGTCATTGACCCAAGCCACGTTGTTTGACCATTCTCTTTTGTCTCTGCCTCGGATAACTCTGTTTTGCTGATGATCGACCCTGCCTGTCTCAGTTTGTCTTGTTAATAAACAATCTGCAATTGAATCCGCTCGTTCCGCTTCCTGATCGTGACACAAATGACTTCAGTGCAATATTATGATATAATGACAGTAAATCAATCTATAACAGAACCAAAGCGATAATAATTTTTTCTATGATCTTGATTTGGAAAAGTGTGACAGGTTAATTATAATGAAAACGTTATTGTAGGATGCCAGCAGTGGAATCACTCAAAACAGGATGAGATGAACATGTTTTTAATTATGAATGCATTATTGTTTGTTGGATGAGTTAGGTTACATGTAAATATTCACTGATGTTCGTGACAGCTGCAGGTGCCAGATCTAAAAACAATGTTGTGCCATTAAAGCATGTTCTTTTTCAGGAACTCGAGCTGCGTCGATGAGACGCTATGGGAACGCCTCCAGCATGACCACTCTGAAACGTGTGTTGAATCAGTCAATTGTGGATTGGGACGTCATCGGCGGGTGACGTCACCGGCCAGGAAGTATAAAATCACATGGAACGCCGGCTGGCAGACAGCTTCAGTCATTCAGCGAAGCTCTGTGTGTGTGTGCGGTTGTAAAGCCAAAGAAAAAGAAAAAGTGTCTCTAGATTGCAGGAAATAAGCCTGTTGAACAACTTAAAAAAAAAAAAGAAGTCAGGTTCAGGCAAAGAATAGCAAACAAAAAAGGCAATGGGGTGAAAGCAGCTCACGCAGCTACAATGTTTGTGCGCCCCCCTGTAAATGGAGTCTCGCTCCAGGGGATACACACACACTTTGTGTGGTCTGCATGGGAGCAGCACATGCAGAAGCAGCTCTCCAGTCAAACAATAAGGAGAGCTGTAGGCATTGCGACAGCATGCCACTGCGTGTACTTCACTCCCGATGAGCTCTTTTTGATGAAGAAGGAGCTTTTATAAGCGTTCCTCGGGCGCTGGTCCCGCTCTCGCCGAGGCAGAGCGGAGGCGGTGTTCGTGGGGATCGCAAGCCGATCTCGGTCACGAGGAGTCAGAGACGGACGAGAGCCTATCTTGCTCCTCTGTGTCCGGATCGGCTGTCAGCCCGACGAGAAGGGAAGCACGTTCAGCTACTTCCCCTCGTCAGGGCAGTGCGGCGCTGCTTCTCTCATCATCTGAGGGTGAAGAGCGGGAGAGCGCCGAGGAAGCTGCGGCTTCCTCCTCACCCCAATACGAGGAGCTTTTGGAGGTGGTTATTCACACTGTAGCCAAACTGAACATCGAGTGGCCAGCCGAGGTTAAAGCCGAGCCACAAAAGAGTAAACTGGATGAAAGATTCCTGCGTGCTCGGCTGCCACCTTCAAGGAGGAGCCTTCCTTTCTTTCCAGATCTACACACTGAGGTGTGTAGATCATGGAATAAGCCGTTCTCCTCACGACTATTCATCCTGGCATCTGGTTGCTACGGCAATATCGCGGGGATGAGTGAGAACGGCTACAGGCTACAGCCCTCCAAGCTGCTCAGAGCTACATCTGCGCTGGTGGGCAGGTGGTACTCGGCAGCGGGTCAGGCTGGTGCATGCCTGCACACAATGGGCGTGTTACAGGCTTACCAGGCTGATCTGCTGTGTGAGTTGGACGAAGGCGAGCGTGTGAGCTCCGATGACATCCAGGAGCTCAGAAAAACAGCTGACCTCGCGCTACGTGCCACCAAGGAGACCGCCCATGCCATCGGCAGGTCTATGGCAGCCTTGGTGGCCGTAGAGAGTAATCTCTGGCTGACTCTGTCCGAGTAAAAAGAAAAGGACAGAGTCTGCCTGATGGACGCCCCGCTTACGCCTCAGGGCCTGTTCGGCGACTCAGTTAATGCTGTCAAGCGGCGGCATTTCAGCGTTTTTTCCCTCGCCGTTCTCCAACTCACGGGTCTGACGGGCGGGGGCAGGCCCAAATGATTACCAGCTCCTCGTATCGAGAGACACAAAGACAGAGCGTTGCCAAGAGGGCCCCGCCTCAACATCAAGGCGGTTGGCAGTGCTCTGTTGCGGGGAAACAAAAAGATCTTAGAGTCCTGCTGAAGGAAAAAAGAAAGCAGGCCCCACAAAAGAAAAAGAATCCCTGAGGGCAATGTCTCAGGGCTTCAGAGGGCAGCCCCTGCCGGAGATCGGCACACTCCACCCGAGGGTGGGGTGCTCGCCCAGACCTGGCGCCCTCAGAAGATGGCCCCGAGGGGTGTCTTCGGCGAAAACCTCATTACATCTCCCCGGCCCGAAAACATGCTTACGGGGATGAGGTGTTCGCCACCAGGCTCTCTGGAGGAACAGGCCGCAGCGCTTCCTCCTCACGAAAGGGAATGCGGGTTCTACAGCCGCTACTTTATAGTTCCAAAGAAGGATGGAGGGCTGAGGCCCATTTTAGATCTCAGAACTCTGAACCGCTCTGTAAAGAAGCTGAAGTTTAAGATGCTTACTATAAAGCAAGTCGTGTCAAGAATCAGGTCAGAGGATTGGTTTGTCATGATAGATCTAAAAGATGCGTATTTCCATGTATCGATCCATCCTTCTTACAGGAGATTCCTGAGGTTCGCCTTTGGGGGCGAAGCGTACCAATACCGGGTTCTCCCCTTCGGTCTTGCACTCTCACCACGTACGTTTACGAAGTGTGTGGATGCAGCACTGACTCCACTGAGACTTCAGGGCATTCGCATACTGAATTATATCGATGACTGGTTGATTTTGTAGTCCTCGCTCACATGAGACGATTGGGGTTGAGGCTGAACACCAAGACAAGAACTCCAGAACAGAGAACCACTTATCTAGGCGATGAGTAGTTTCGATCCTACCTGCAGTCTCAGAAGTGAAAGAAGGCCGGTCACTCACTGTAAAACAGTTTCGGATACTGTTGGGCCTTAAGGCAGCTGCGTCCAACGTTATACCTATTGGCCTGCTGTACATAAGACTACAGTGGTGGCTCAGAAACAAAGGTGTATCCTTGACAGGAAATCCCCTTTGCATGATCAAAGTGTCACGCCGCGTCGTACGTGCCTTACACATGTGGAGGAAGCCTGCATTTCTGGAACAGGGCCCAGTGCTGGGTGCGCCGACTCGCCGTCTAGTACTAGCGACGGATGCATCCCTCACTCGTTGGGGAGCGACCATGAGTGGTCACTCAGCCCGAGGTCTGTGGGAAAATGGCCACCTTTCTTGGCATATAAATTGTCTAGAACTGTTAGCAGTGTTCCAGGCACTCAAGCATTTTCTCACAGACGTGAGAGACAAACACGTGTTAATACGCACCGACAACACGACAGCCGTCTCTTACATAAACCACCAAGGAGGTCTGCGTCCGCGCCCCTTGTACAAGCTGGCGCACCAGATCCTTGTGTGGGTCCGGAGAAGATCCCTCTCACTGAGAGCTATCTACATTCCTGGGCGCCTAAACATAGTGGCAGACATCCTGTCGAGGCAGGGGACGAGGCCTGGGGAATGGATGCTCCACACCGAGATGGTGGAGCAGTTCTGGAGAGTTTTTTCCTACAGAGCAGAGGTGGACATCTTCGCGACCAAGGAGAATGCGCAATGTCCCCTTTGGTACTCTCTAGTTCATCCAGCTCCACTGGGACTGGATGCCATGGCACAGAGGTGGCCGAGGCTTCCTCTGTACGCTTTTCCCCCGATCGCTCTGCTCTCTGG